>PVHP010003829.1:0-75534 GCA_004024765.1 Zapus hudsonius
TGCTTCTGATATATTATTTAACACTTTTGAGTCTTTGAGATCAGAAGAGTAATGCTGTTTCTACATTAAAATACATATAGGGAGAGCTAGAGGTAAGGAAATAAAATAACAAATCTTTTCTTCTTCCAACCATCTGCTCTACCTTCCCAACCATACTTCATCCTTAACAATTACACAGAAGTAAACCCCAGGTGCCACTGTAATAGTATAGGACCCTATTTCAAAGTGTGTATGCATATAAGGTTCCCACTGCTCCACTTGGAGCTGAAATTGAAGACCAGAGACATCAAAATATATTTCATTTGTTCTCTTTCTTTTTTTCCTCCCCCTTTGTGTATTGTTGCTGAGGGGGGCAATTTCTCTGGATATTCTCCCCCACCATGGCTCTTAGAATCTTTCCGCCCCCTCTTCCCCTCAGTTCCCTGAGTCATGGTGGGTGAGTTTTAAGTCTGTTTTATTGTTGAGATCTTAAGCATCTCTGGATCTTTGCCCTGGGTTGTGATGGGTATCACTGGTGTCTATCTCCATTGACTTTTCATTGGTTATCAGACTTGCTGTGGTGATTGGTCTCTTGTTTGTCTTGTCACTTTCTCATAGGTTTCATCTGGGCCCTGTGTGAAGGATAGGTGTGCTTTGTCACCTGACGGGATGTCAGCCATCATCCAATGTCTTGTTGGTGGGATAGAGTTGTCCCTGCTCTCTCACTGCCTTATGAAAAATACAAACAGAATCTCCATCAGAGAGTGAGATCCATATAGGTTAAATGAGACAACATTGCTATTTTGGCTAGCATCTAATGGGTGTAGCCTCTCTATTGCTTTCTGGTAGTGGGAATTTCCCCTTGGAGTCTGAGATCTTGGTCCCCAAGGAATTATGCCATGGATCCCAGTTCCAGTTAAGGGTTCCTTGTCACTAAGTGCATCTCTTATCCAATCTTTAAGCCATTGATTACCCTCCTCGGTTTATTGCCACTATTGCACAGATGAGCATTTCTTGACTTGCTGGTCTCTTCCATATAGATCAAAACATTTCAAAAGAACAAAGCATGCCAAACTGCCCCAATGGAAGATACATAATGAAGGAAGCTCCAACACTCAAAGGTCCAAAACCCAGGAAGTCAGAGACCTAAGTTTTATGAAACCAGGAGATTTAAGATATAAAACATCCATGATACTTGATTTCATCCAATCATTTATGATGTACAATACAACAAGCTATCAGTTCATAAGGAAACTTAAGAGACTTTAGATTGTGCAAACCGATGGAGGCTCAGACTCAAAGGCCATGGTGCTTTTTTTTATCCATAGGCCATAAGTAAAATGGAAATTTGTTATTGTGTATGTGGGTGAGCACTTAAATCAATATACGTTGTTTTAAATTAGATGTAGTCATTTCACAATATATTGCTATATTTTTTTCTCTCCTTTCCCATTCTTCATCCCTTCAACCTCAAAATAAGAATCTGTGGGAGGTAGGGGTATATACAGTGAAGCAAGCAAGAGGCATTTGGATGATGGAATAGGAGTCCAATATAAGCCACAGGAAAGAATTATATTTTTAGACATTATATTTTCAAATTGTTCTTGAGTTCTATTTTTTATTTTGATATTTTATTTATTTATTGTCAAGGGGGGAGAGAGAGAGAGAGAGAGAGAGAGAGAGAGAGAGAGAGAGAGAGCACCAGGGCCACCACCTTGTGGGTCTGGCTTATGTGAGTCCTGGGGAAATGAACCAGGGGTCTTAGGCACTGGAGGCAAGTGCCTTAACCGCTAAGCAATCTCTCCAGCCCCCGAGTTCTATTTTTTAATAGCTTTGTATTATTTTTGTTTGGTCCTCTAAACTAAAAAGGCCAAGAGTTTTGGGGATCTTTGAAAGAGAGAGAAAGAGAAAAAGTAGGGCTGTAGCAGGAAACTAATATCATCATCAGGAAGGAGAGAGAGAGAGAGAGAGAGAGAGAGAGAGAGAGAGAGAGAGAGAGAGAGAGAGAGAGAGAGAGAGAGAGAGAGGCTTACCAGTGGATCTCTGTAGTGATTCAAATATAATGTCCCCTATAGACTCATGTATGAATTTTCCAGTAGGTGTCACTGTTTGGGGGAACCTTTAGGAGGTGGAGCCTCTCTTGAGGAAGTGTGTCACTGGGAGAAGGCCATAGATATTACGGCTAGTTTCCTCTCTGTCTCTTTCTCTTTCTCCTTCCTGATGATATTAGTTTCCTGCTACAGCCCTACTTTCTCCACCAAGATGAACCTTCCCTTACAACTGTAGCCAAAATTGAACTCTTTCCTCCCCTAAGTTGCTTCTGAGATTTTTGGCATTTTGTCCCAGCAAGGAGGAAGTAACTGATACAATCTCTGTCTGTGACTGACAATATGATGGTTCTGGTTTTCCCGTATCATTCTTTATGAGCTCTTTCCTGATCAGTTTGCTAACCTAAAGTTGAAGCTTTAGGACTTTTTAGCAGCTGACTCAGCTCACACGGTTTTTTAGACAATTATATCAATTCAATATCTCTTCTCATCCTATTCTCAAGTATTTCCATATATCTTCTTGTCCATGTTGCCTTATGTGGCTGTGATGTCATTACAGAATCCACACCACTCTCCAGCTCTTCCCTTAGTTTATATGCTTAATTAGTCATAGTTCTTTTTCTGTCAGGGTTTTTCGTTTTTTTTTTTTTTTTTTTTTAATTAAATGACTTCTGAAACAGAACATCCTTTGGGGACTCGTTCATGCTCCCATCTTTCTAGAAATTCCTTTTCAGAAGAGATAAATGAGCTGCATGTTGTAGACAAGACAAGGCTACATGGTGCTGGGGGTGGAGGGTGAATGCTGACAGAGGCTGGGACTTTTGAAGTCGCTTTTGCCCTCACTGTGTGGCTTGTGGGAATGCGTTTCATCTTTCCTTGCTTCATTTCACTTGTCAGTTAAAAAGGGCAGAAGAGTTTTTATCCCTAGCGTCTTGTAAAGGCATTTATTTTCGATTTGTATATAATGAATTCTGTTTATATTGAAACAAGGCTGTATTTTGAACAAAGGATAGAGTCACAATGATAAGCTCCCTTCCCATGCAGAGACCTGCAGGAATAGCTTGTTTTCCAATCATTTTCCTTCTCACCTTTCTAAATGGCCTTCCACCTTTGCGTGAAGGTCATTAGCAGTGGACACAGGCTAACGGCCTGGATTGGTTAATCCAGGTCTTTGAGTTTCAATATACCTGTGTAAAGCACCTTGTTTTATTCCTTTGAGATAAAACCTGGAAATATTTAGGATCAAACATCTCATTTATTTGCCAAGAATCGTTTTATTCACGATACCTGTTATTCAGGTCTGACATATAAGGTAATCAATATCAGAGAAGTAGCAATTCAGCGAGAGCTCATCTGAGTCTCCAGTGGTCCATACTGTAGTCATCATGGTTTACAAACAATGTGCTGAATTGAGCTTGGTGACACACGCGGACTCCTGAGTAACCTGATTGAGCAATTCTTGCAAATACCTGACCATTTTATTCCTCCTTTTATCTCCCACCTAGTGCCGTCCAACTAATAATGGAGACTTGGAAATACTAAAGATGTTAAAAATAAATCCATCCTCATTATCACTCATAGATGAAAAATGCTTTAAGGAGGTAAAGCCTATGTTGAGGAGCAAGTTAGATTTGGGGGTTATTTCACTTATAATTATAGATTTTCTTTATTGTTTTACCCATAGACTTTACTTTTTGTCCTATCTTTAACCCACTTTCTTCTGTGGTCATGAGCTTTACTATAGTTAATGCTGTGAACTCTGAGACTTCATACTTAGGTCTAATCAAGGATTGGGCTCAATATCCCATGCAATTTCACATAGAATGAGCTCAACAACCCTATCCGGTGGTCATTGTTGGATTGACAATTTAGAAGTGAGATATGGAAGAGAAAAAGGCATTTCCAAAGTCCAGTCACAAGCAATTGATGGCAATTGGATTCAAATCTAGGTTTGACAAACTTTAAAGCAGGGTCTGTCTTCATTAGTTTGCACCCCTGTCTATGAAGCGACAGGATGCAGCATTTGAAAAGGACCTTGCATCTATGAAGATTCAGGATGAAAATCACTTTATAAATTGGATTTTTAATATAATGCCTAATCAGCATATTCTAAATGCGGGAGGGGGCGCAGGAAGGGATGTCAGGGAGGCTAAGAAACAAAGTGGGAAAGGAGAGAAAGGAAAGATGTTCTCCAAGAATCTTATATTATTAATTACCAATTATGGCTGTGCAAATACTGGCCAGATGTTTTCTTGGCACTTTTAAAAATTCAAATTAAGTTTTACTATTTTTCTTTTATAACAAATCTCTATGTTCCTTTAAGTAATCCATGAAAATTAGTAAGAAATTCTAAGTTAAGTTAAATATAATAAGAAAATGTCTCCCTTCTCTTTGCTCTTCTCTTTCATATCCAAGTTATATACATAGAAAAAATGCAATTATTTCAAAATTCTAGTGACTTGAATATAATATATTTTATTTATGAATCAAGTTATGTCCTACAAAGACAAATATTCTTATGTTTTTCTACTTTTTCTTTCCCTTTTCTTTTGGGAACCTTCAAACATTAGAAGGCAAAGATCACCCAGTCTCCTGCCTCACTATTCAGAAGGTATGTGATACGGGTCCAAACTTTGCTGCACTCTGAAGTAGGGCAAGAGAAAGAACTGGAGAATCTCAGAGATACACTGGGATTTCACTTAGTCTCTTCCTTCCTAGCCATCGGTCACTCTGGTTTGCTACTAATGCAGAGCATCCACGAAATGCCTTCTTCTAGAGGAGCAGGTAATTTTGTGTGAAAGAAATTCAGCAGTGTCACTGGCTTAGCCCAAAGGGTTGATCACTCTAAACACAAATGTTCCAGCAAGTCTTGTGGATGAAGTCCTGCATCCCGCTACACCCAGGCCTAGCTTTTCCTGGGAATCTCAGGGTTCCATGAGTACAGTGGCTCATGTCTCATTGTATTGACAACCTAAGAGGTCAAGGTACCCTCATCTGTGCTCTGTATCCTAAACAGTTGTGTAGGTCTCCATCTGCTATTATCTCTTTTCTTATTTTCTTTATCCTCCATGGTAAAATCTGTATTCCATTATTTTCATTTAAAGGAGTTAGACATTAGAAATACTTATAGAAAACATTTTTCTTTAAGAAAATCTATTTGTTTATTATCTATTTATTGATTTGGATAGAAAGAAGGCTTTGGTCTCTCACGCAACTCATTATAGATGATCATTTTGGATTAAACAAAATTTGTAACCATACAGAGATTTTAATGACACAACTATTTGACAATTCTAATGCAATTGTGTTATACTCTGTAAATTACATGGATTTCTAAGTAGCCAAAAGCCAGTTATAAAGTTTTGTCAGACCTTGAAGCACAAAGCTCAATCCCTGACTCCAAAGTAAAATAATGTACATTGCTTTCCTGATCATAATGAAAACAAACAAAACATACTTAAAAGAAAAAGAATGAAATCCTTCTCATGTGCAAAGATAGTAAAAGAAATAAGAAGTAAGACAAGTTTTGGGGTACATTTGTATCAACTATGTGCAAAAGCTAAAAATCATTAAAAATGATAATTAAGGAAAACAAATTAGAACACTGATCACTCAAAATAGGTAATTTTAATAATTCACTTATCATAAAATAAACATTTTATTTTCAGTTTTACAAATATGATATGACCCATCTTTTTCATATTGAATTTTATCAATACAGTAAAATTTTTCCCCTACAATCAATTTCACACTTTTTAAAAGCTGTCATTTTTCTATGACCTCTTTTTTTTAAGTTAATATCTTTGTTATGAATAATTATATACATTATGTGAGCAAATCTTGTGATGGTGCCCCCATTTCCCTCCTCTCTATCCCCAACCCACTGGGTTTCCTCCTTGGTGCACATACTGTCATGAACTGCACCGGAGGGAGCCAGTTTTTTTTCATTCCCCCTTTGTGTATTGTTGCTCAGGGTGGACAATATCTCTGGATACTCTCCCACCATGGCTCTTACATTCTTTCCACAAAGGAGGAAGAAAAAAAGAAAAAACTGGCTCCCTCGGGTGCAGTTCATAACCCCCTATCCTATGGACAGTTCCAGTATGCGCACCTATGAAGGACCCCAGTGGGTAGGGGACAGAGAGAAGGGAAAGGGGACACCTTCACAAGATTTGCTCCTACAATGTATATACTTATTCATAATAAAGATAGTAATTAAAAAATAAGGCCTGCAATCTTTGTCTCCAAGTGGTTATGACAAATTTTGCTTGTTGAATAGAATTCTAAAAGATCAGTGTTATGACAGAACACAATGCTCCTGTTCTCCTGGAAATTAGCAAAGTGAATACCCACAGCAGTTCAATAAACAAAGATAAATGTTTCTTTGAATCTTAGATACTCAATTCTAGAGTTGTAGGTTTCAAGGAAGGGGAAATAGACTCCCCACTCTCCTCTCATCTTCAAATCCTCTGGGAAGTAGCAGTGACATCACAGTGAGCCCCCCATGGGGGCTTGGCTTGTGCTTCAGCAATGAAAAACTTCTCTTTACAATGATAAAGTTAAAGATCAAATTTCTATGAAGACTCTCCTATGTCTTCCAGGAATTATTTACCTCTGGTGCCATTACTCCCTTCTTGTCCTTCATTTATTTTAAGCAATTAAAATAGTGATGACCTTGTGTGATCTTAGGGTTCTGAACAGTAGCAACTGAATATAGTCATAACTTTAGAACGCAAAGATGCCTGTGGAAATTAGATCCTCTGCCCAACATTATGGAAATCCTAGTGACTGCAATCTTAGTCATCCCATCCTGGAATAACTTCATGGCTCATGGACTTGGGATCTTTTCATCTTTCTGCTACACTTCTGGTCAGGACACTTGCTTTGGGCTGCACTCATCTGAATGAACTTGGCCAAGAGAACACACACTGGGAGCCTGGGCAAAGTGTCTCTTTCGAGAAGCGACAAGCTCACAGGCTCTCTATGTTGGTTCCTCTCTGTAGTTACTAAGGTGTGCCATAGCTGTGCATACGATCTGGCCCAAACAATGTTCTGCTACTTCTGGAAAATTCTCCATATTCTTCACTGGACAGAGTTTTAAAACAACTGTGTCACGCTGGTTGAAAATTTTAAGAAATTGTTTCCAGAGCAGCCATGTTACAGCGAGATGCAGAGCCCAGGGTTGTAGAGGGTAAACACTGCCATTGGCTCTCATTCAGTGGCTGCTTCACACTAAGAATGTGGTTGAGAATAATGGAACTATTTCATAGTCCAGCAGGTTTAAACTGTTATTCTTCTCCTCCTATCTTTATTATTGGCCTTTCTTACTTTAATAAGCAACCTGTATGTATCCCTAGTGCTCAAGACAGAGATTTGTAAGTGAAAATCTGACAAGCAGAATGGCAATCAAATATCTGAGAACATAGCTTTATGTATGCTTCTCCACAACACATGATATTTTCTATAACTTCTATCCAAACACTCCAGTCAACTCTCCTAGGAAACATGACTAAAATGACCAGATATGGAGTCTCTACGGACTATTCTAGGAACAGGTTGAGTGAGGGTCCCAATAATTCAGTTCTACTAACAGTTATGAGTGGAACAGGCAAACGTGAGGAAATCTCTGGCATATCCCCTCACATATTTTGCTTTGAGAAAATCACTTTTTGAAAATTACATTTAATTAAGAAACATCTGTTCTGGTACATAACTTTACATGGAGCATCATTTGTGATACTGAGAGCCAACATTCTGAAGAGAAGTTCCTTGGCATATTTTTCCTTGTGAAAGTCTCTGGGAGCCAAATTGGGAAAATATAGCAACATTTGCTATCCTAAAAGTTATATCTTTTACTGTCATTGAGCACAAGAAGGATTTAACTTTTTTCCTTTTAGGTATAAGTTTTGTTTGTTTTCTTTATGATCATGAAAGTAATGTACAGTATTTTTACTTCGGAGTAAGGGATTGACCTTTGTGCTCCAATGTATGACAAAACTTTATAACTAGCTTTTGGCTACTTAGAAATCCATGTAGTTTACAGACTATACCACATTTGTATTAGAATTATCAAATAAATTGTGTCATTAGAATCTCTATATGGATAGAAATTTTGTTTGATCCAAAATTATCATATATAATGAGTTGAGTGGGAGACCAAAGGCTTCTCTCTATCCACATAAGTTTTCTCCTTCCTGGGCATTCATCATAAAGGCCACGTTGCCTTTTCATCTTTATGGCCTTACTATAATGGAGAGCCTAGCTTTTCAAATGGCCTGCTATTTACAGTGCTATGGTTTTGTTTCAACGATGTCATAGCCAAAATAGCTTTGCATAACCATCCCCTTTCTTGATGCTGATTCCACACCATTTCAATGGTCTGTCTCCCCAAGTCCTGATACAAATCCTTCCTCAATATACTTCACGGGTCTTCTGCATATTCCTCTTTGCATGGCCTCTTCCTCGTGCCGAATCATAAGTTATCAGGAGGCAGGACCATTTCCAAAATCAATTTCTGGCAGGAGAGAAAGGGCCTCCATGCATCAGGAAACCGTTTCAAAGGTTAACAGTTTATCCAAGGGCATTAATTCAACGTCTTTCATAAATAAGGGCTCAGTGCTGTCAAGAGACAAGGTGTGTGAAGAGACAATTCCAAGGCTAGAGCTTTCTTCATGAGAAACAAATGAAGCTCTACACAGACAAAGCCTGTAAGACTGTTAGATGTAACAAATGAGCCAGGGAGACAAAGGGCTGGAAAAGCCCTTATTTAAGAACAAAGGATACCTTCCTTCTGTATTCAGGGGCATTTGTGACCCTGTTTGAGAGAAATTCAAAGAGCAATGATGATGGGGATAATTAAGCAAATGACTGATACCAAACCAAAGATGAATTTTAGGTTAATT
This sequence comes from Zapus hudsonius, assembly GCA_004024765.1. Classification (NCBI taxonomy): domain Eukaryota; kingdom Metazoa; phylum Chordata; class Mammalia; order Rodentia; family Dipodidae; genus Zapus; species Zapus hudsonius. The sequence continues at coordinate 8,930 of PVHP010003829.1, forward strand.
TGATATCAATTTCCTGTCTGTTTCTTCCTTTTAGCATTGATTCTCATGTATGAGATTAAAAATGACAGAGCCTTTGGTAACCAGCTTAAAAGATTTAGGGAATTATCTTTCTTAGATTTTGAGTGATGAGATTCTTGGCCAATTAATGAAAGGAGAAAGATGAAAAATATGGAATAAATTATCATAGCCACTTTACTTATGGGATTTTTGTATTTAGGTCTGCTACCAACGTTTGACAAAATAACATCAAGGGTAGAGTCAGATGAAGTAAAGGTATCAGAGACAGGAATCAGCTAATCCACTCAAAGGCCGTACAGTGCTGCCCCACACATTGGTAAAATGTGAGAGACATGCTATTCATTAGATCGACCACTTGAGGCAGAAAAAATTTCAGTTTAAACTATTGAAGAAACATTCAAGCAGTTGTTTAATTTAAACTAAAAGGTTTGCACTTGCTTTGTGCTAACATTATTCAACCAAGCCTTTCATATAGACGTAATATTTGCTATTTTCTAGAAAGAGCAACTGATACAAGGGATACAGTATACTATCTCCAAGCCTCAGCATTCAACTTTTATTTTGTTACAACTCTTTCCTTGCATCCACTTTCCAGTAATTATCCATTTTCTCTTGCTCTGTGTGCTTGTCCTATTGGAACAGTTTCAGGCAAGCTCCATAGACCCCTTCCCCTTGAGTGGGAGGTGTCTTTAGCCAGAGCTCAAACCTAGATGCAAAGGCTGATTGGTCAGGTACAATCAGCTGTGTCTCTGACTTAACTAGTGGAAGTTTTAAAAGCTTCCCTAGAACAAAGGCCAGTCTCTCTGCCACATGGCATCCTAGAAGGAGGACTTTCATTTTCCAGGTAAGACTCTTCACCCCAATCCTTAGGCTGGGTGAGGGGGACTCAAGATCTCTCCACATAGACTTTTTCTCAAGATGGGGGGCTCTCTGTTATCTTTCTTTTCCTGCCTGTTTAATTAAAATGCATAAATCTTAACTAAAACCTCTGCCATGTGTTCTCCCCACACTGGTGGCTGGAGAACTCTGTAACTCCCCATGTTCCCTTAAATAAAGTCTCCCACTATACCTTACTATCTTGTTGTCTATCATTTTAATTCTTTAACTTTATAGACAAGAATTTGGGTACTCCTTAAATTTTGGGGTGCATTGGAATTTTAGCTGAGCATTATCTAAATTCTAATCCTCAGCTCACTCCGTTGCATTATCTTGGTCTTGCTGCCTCACCACCCTTGAAGTCTCAAAGAGCTAAGGAAACAAAACATTATGACAGGTGAGTGACATCAGAGATGAACACACCTGCACACTAGCTAAGTGTGTAAAGTCCAGAGAGAAGGCAAGTGAGTGAATCAGTTTTGGGTTGCTGTAACAAAATACCAGAGTTAACTAATATATAAAAAAGAAAGGATTGTTTGGATTATATATACTTGGAGGTTTTATTACATTTTCAATTGGCCCCAATGACTTTAGGCTTGTGAGGAGGCAATAAATATATCATGGGGGGGTGTGCATGGTAGAGGAAGCTGCTCCCTTTACAGAAACCAGGAAGTAAAGAGCGAAAAAGAGAAGGGACTGGAGTCCCAGGATTCTGTTTTACACATATGACAAGAGAATTTTCAGTTAGGCCTCTCATTAACCTCCCAGTAGCTCTGCTGGCCCAAGACTGGAGCTTTAACATCCAGGCCTTTGAGGACACTGACCCAAACCATTAAAGCCTGACATCAGTGATGGTCTCACTCAGACTCTGAGGCAGAGCAGGACCTGAGGTCCCCTGCAGAGGACTCCACAGGCAAGAGATGAGAAGCTCACTTCTGAGACTCACACTTGATTATTATGTTTCCCATCCTGAGAGGACCTTTTCTGATTGAGACTGGTTTTCCTTAAAGGGCCAGAATGGGGAAGACTAGACACTTTTATTTAATCCCATATACAGAGTCTTTTCAGTGTAAGGGTGTATAGGACACAATACTTTACTAGTAGGAAGTATCTTATCCAAGAAAAACAAGACATTCAGAATCTGAAGAGACAAAACAGCTGAGGACCACGAGTGATGGCAAAGCTGATAATCTAGAGGGGGCAGGCTCACTAATTAAAGGGGTGCCTCGTGGAGATAACAGGAGACAGAGGAGAGAGTCAAGAATCCAGAGGCAACATACATACAAATAAAATCCCAGAGAATAGATTAATCCTTGATACAGATAGGAAAGACACAAATATATAATAGTATGGGTACAAAGGATTCTATAGTATATATAGAGATTAAAATGATAGTATAAATGCTGCCAGTGATTACGTTAACTGGACAAATTCCTGGGAAAATATAATGCGTAAGAAAGATTTAAAGAGTGGTAAGACACTCAAATTGTCATATAACCATGAAAGAAACTAAATTAGTGGCACCAATTTGTCCTCCAGTAAACCAGAAGAAGCAGTTTTCACTTAGGTTTTACAGGGAATTCAATTCGGTGTTCAAAATGCATCACCCTGTTTGCTTTGTTGCAAGCCCTCCCTGGTTAGAAAGGAGTATCCAGCCTATTCTAGAGGGAAGCATATTGTGACATAAAAAAGGTAGAGTTTTGAAAGGAAAATTGCAGTTCATTTTCACTCACGCCCAAATTCTCTAAACAAAAGTAGAAAATGAAATCCCAAATTTTTTTAAAGAATCATCGATACAAAATTGAGTGTCTTTATGTATCTAAAATAATATTTGGAAAGCAAATGTCACTCACATTAATAAATGTTTGGACAGGGAATAGAATCAACTTTGAGTTTTATTTTAATAGAAACTCAGAGAAAACTCAGAATAGAAAAACAGATTTTAAAAATATATAAATAGAAAAAAATTAAATATATATATAAAAATAGGAAAGCATACATAGAACTATTCAGGGGCAAGGAAGAGAGCAGCAGAAGTGGGAACAAAATAAGGGGGAGGAATTTCAGCATAGTCCAATTATAGATGTATGTAAAAGTGTCATAATGTAACCCATTATTTTATAATAAAATATAAAAAAATAATAACACTATTTAAACATGTTCAATTTCAACATTTCCAAGACATACTTGAATACTGAACTACTATTAGCTTTATCTTTAAGAATTACTTAAACGTCTCCTACTAAATATCCAAAGCATACAGGCAGAAATGTCCAAGAAGCTCTGAAGACAGACAGATTTCACCTTTCATTTTTCTTGAGATCACTGAATCTTGATATATCAGAAGTGACCTGGGACAGGGGCCATGAGGTATGAATTTTGCCTTGGCATTGCTGCTGATAATTTAAATGCCCTTTAGACTCATTTGCATCCTAGCTTTCTAACAAAATGAAGAAGTTGGTTCACATAACCATTGTTAGGATTTGAATCTGAAATGATCCCTATAGAATCGTGGTTTGAACACTTGCTCGCAGCTGGTGGGGGTATTTTGGGAGATCATGGAAGCTGTAGAAGGCAGGGCCTCGCTGGCAATGAAAGATTAGTAGAGAGCCTTGTGAAAGACATATCGAAGCCCTGGTTGTTCCCACTGCCTCTGCTTCCTGCTCCTCCACCTGTGGTCAGTTCCCACCATGCATTGCTGCCACGGCTTCCTCATCAGGATGGACTGAAAGCTCTTTGAACCTATGATCCAAGCCAACCTTTCAGCCCTTAAGTGGATTATGTCACATGACACAAAATTAATACAACCTCCTTATGGTTTGAGTTTGTCTGAGTTAGAGAAGTATTACTTATTTGTAATTTATGTAAGGTCTTGTGCATTGTATTTTAATGAATTTACCTAATAAAAGGTTTAATTTTTTTATCATTTTGATGAATTACTTGTTATCAGTTTTATAAAAATGCACAAAGCCAATAATTTAAGCTTTTCATATTTATAATCCAGAGTCCGAGAGAAGCTGCAGAGGTGTCTTGCAGAGTGCATGACCCCTTCCACAGGTCATTCTGCTGTGCCTACCTTGACAGATGTGTTTCGTCACTGGGAGTCACTGCATTTGTGGACACAGCTTTTAAATTTTTAAAACTATCTTTATTGTCAATAATTAGATATATTATATGAACAAATCTTGTGATGCTACCCCCAATTCCCTCCGCTCTGTCCCTAACCCCACTGGGGACCCTCCTCAGTGGGCGTACTGGATCAGTCCATGGGGTAGGAGGTTATAAATTAGCCTGTTTTGAAATTTACACCAATGTCATGATCAAAACAATTCATCATTGATCTTGTTTAAAAATATCAACAATTGGGGTTGGGGTAATGGCTCTGTGGATAAAACACTCACTATGTAAGAGTGAGTTCTTGAGTTTGAATCTCTACAATAACAACACTTTTTTGTGCTATAATGAAATTCCTTTGATTTCTGATTTTTTTTCCACATGGAATGTGACCTTCAGTCTTGAGCAGCATTCAATCTCTCAGGATAAAAAGACTCATGGCTTCATAAGTTCCACACAAATCACAGACCCGTATGGAGTCAGAAGGTTCTATGATAGAACCTTACTTACATTTGATATCAGCATCCCTTACCTTTCTGTTCTTTTGCATTTCTTTAACTGTGGAGCCACTGGTAATCAAAGAAGCTCTAGACTAATAGTGTATGAATTAATAAATTAATTATTGCAGTTAATATAAAAGTACAGTCTAACAAAATAGACCTTTTTTCAACACATACTGTTATGTTATAGGATTTCTGTATGCATACTGAAGTGTACATTGTATTTGAATTTGTATAATGCAAAAATAAAGCTAGTTGAGGACACTCACAAAGAAAAATAACATAAAAAGAGGTAAAAAAAAAAAAGATGTGGTCCCCAACAACCCTTTCCTTTTAGGTAAGGTGGATCAGGTGACTTGTTTCTAGTGAAGAAAAAACATCTAAGTGAGGGAAAGTGAGGTTAGGTTATAAAAACACAGTCATTTGCATCCTTCTTACTCTCTATTGTTTTCCATATGCTTGCTTAGTTTACCATAGTTCACTTGCCCCAGAGAAAGGCCTTTTTGGCAAAGGTCTTGGACAAGGATCTGACCCAGAGTCAGAAACTGAAGAACTTAGCCCAGCATGCTGGAACACATCCAATCATCCAACCACCACATGAGTGTCTGGGAGATTGACTCTCCCTGTGTTCAGCCTTCACTTGAGAATATAGGTGTGACCTTACGAGAGCTGTGCCCAGGGCCATCCAGCTAAGCTATACCAAAAGAAGTTATGAGAGAACGTTTGTTTCTTGTAAGCCCTAATGTTTGAATAATTTGTTACGCAGCAAGAGGTAATGAATACAGTCAGGTATGAAATCACCGTCAAGTATATATTGCTCTTGTATGGTTGGTACCACAATTGTTAAAAAGAAACCAAAATCTTGTCACTAAGTCATGCAGAGAGATAAAAATCAGACACCATTATTTGTGAGAAACTATGCCTGCAAGAGAAGTGTAACTCTGCTTCTTTCTTGTGTGAGAGAATTATGGCTCTTCTTCATTTTGGAGCTGGAAGAAATACTTCCAATAAATCTTAAAGGGATGTCTCACAATCACAATGAATAAGTAGTGATTCTTGGAGTCTTACTACTTATATATAGACATCTCTTAATGTAGGATAATGATAGAGTGCTGAGACTTCTCATAGCTTTCTTTTTTTATAGGAAGCTATAAAACAGTGCACCCACTATTCTAATGGTTGAGGTTGATATGACAATAAAATTTAACATATGTAAGCATATGGATGGAAGGATGTGTTCTAGTTACATTATTAATAAGCACTGAAAAGCATAAATTTCAAAGTTATACTCAAATGGAATTCTTAAGTGTAAAATATTTTTTGCTCCAATCTAAAAAGCGTCCCATGAATTAAAAAAAAATCAACCAAGCAAGGAGTAGAATCAAGTGTTTTTTATTAAAATTAAGTACAATATTGGAATTTTCCCTTGTGCTATATATCTAGAAAAGTTATCACACTAGGATGCAGTTTTAGAAAGTGATGAGTAGTCCATCCCTACAGTGGTTGCTCCAGGTAAAGTCACATGACCTTTCCTGTGAAATACTCCGTGACTTCAGTTCACTTTCCTGTGCAGCTCCACATTTAGATATAACTATGTGAAGCTTCTGAATTTAATAGCATCAGCATTCTTTGACCCATCGGCAGGATATACCATTTCCATGAATATCAGTTCAACCAATCTTGGATTGCAAATATTGGGGGGTGGGCGATAAAGTGATTGTATCTTTAAAAAAGCAAACAAATGAAAACTCCAGCAAAACAACACCAACAAAAACGGGGGCAAATATTTTTTGTCATTATTCCTTCAAAAACAACAGTATAACAAGTATGTATGCAGTACTTACGTTGCATTACATATTATACAAATGATTTGGAATACAGCAAGGGGTATGTGGAGGATATAGGCAAATAATTGGCCATTTTATATGAGAGTTTAAGTATCCATTGTATATAGGAGAGTCATAGAACTAAGCCCTGGTAGATACCAAGCGTCTGCTGGATTTCCTCAAAACAGCCTATTTACTCTGAAAATCCAATCACATCCAAGCAGGAATTCTTATCCCTTGGTCCACTAATCTCCAGGTAATCATTTTTCATTTTAAAATTGTTTTATGAAATCTACTTTCTTCCTTTTAATTTAATATTCTGCAAACATTTTTCTCTTGGTTACACATTTCTCCTGGACATCTGTGGTTTCTTAATGCTTCCAAAACCAAGTTTCTGTGTAAATGGCCTATTAGCAGCAAACAATTTCATTTTCTGCTCTGCTATCCCTCAATATAACCAAAGGAAATGCGAAATTGTAGAGATTTTTGGAGGGAGATTTGTCAGTTTTTTCATATTTATTTGAACTGTTAGATATAAGTTGAATTTTGGGCTCTGTAAGTTTCCATTATAATGTAGTTAGGGGGAATGGAATACTCAGACTTCTAGAATGATAGTTTGCTTCTCCATGTAAACTTGACTTCTAAGACTTTCTTCTTTGAACATCCTTGGTCTGTTAGATATTGATGTCTTTTCTCATAAAGCCAAACAGTCTGAAGATAGCTGAATGACCAGTTGTAGGCACATTAACCGTCACAGCAAATGATTATTCATTGTCATAATCACTGGTACACAAATCACTGAATACAAAGTTGGGAGTGATGACACAGGCCATTTATTCCATTACTCTGGATCCGGAGGCAGGAGGATTGCCATGGATTTCAGGCCAGGTTGAGCTATATTTAGTGTGAGACTCTATCTAAAAAAGAAACCCTAAAAGGAAAATACAATCCATGTACAGTCTATATGAACATGTGAATGCATCAGGACAGTCTGTAAGTCTATGAGAATATGCAAACACTAATACAATCTGTGTGCAGTCTATGTGAACACATCAGCCATCTCCTGCTTACTTCGTAGCTTGCAGACCTCAGCAAAACCTTTCCCAAAGGAATTCTGATATTTAAAAAAATTGCCAAAAAAAAAAAAATTGCCAAAGCAACATAAAAATACAAAAATAATAGTTAAATATGAGTTTGACATGCCATCCAAATTCCTTAGCTGAATGTTTAGAATTTAGATGAAGATTCTAGTTCCTTATGGAAATTTGGTCTTTTTGATATTGATTTTTGATATTGTCTCACACGTGTGAACAGATATTCATACATACATATGGATAAAGATTTGCTGAAAATCCAGCTGCAATCATCAATGGTTATATTGCCTCCTATGTCTCATTAGCATTATATTTCCTTTGTAATAGCTTATTTATAATAGCAACCAATCTAGGATAGTCAGCATTTTGCAGTAGGGCTTCACATCATTAGTGTGGATTATTAACGGAATGGCTCTGCTGTCCTTATTAATTAGAATAGGAAATTAGGAGAAGACAACACATTTTTGAGGGTGACTGAATGCTGTTACTTGTTTTTAATGACCATTAGCTAGACTCAGAAAGAAGTTGAATTTTTTCCCTAAATATTAAAGACCCTTTTGGAAATGGCCGTATCCCCAGCACAGTTACTTATTTTTCCTTTGTGTATTTTCACCTAATTGTTTGCACTGTGTTATTGATGGATGACACATTTATACTGGAAAAAGGGTAAAACTAAAAGAGTATTACTGAATGTGCTTAGCCTTCTCGGCACCGTTGCCAATGTCAGGGCCTTCAAAGACAGGTAGTAAGGGATCTTCTTTGCAGGCAAGAGCCTTAACTGCTGAGCCATCTCTCCAGCCCCCTTCTTTGCAATAAAGCAAACAAGCAGGGCTGGGGAGGTATCTCACTCAGTAAATTGCTTGCTCTGGAAACATTAGGACCTAAATTTCACCCATAGAACCCATGTGAAGATGCTGGCCATGATGGCCTGCCCGTGTTTGTAATCCCAGTGCTCAGGGAGTGGAGGGCATAAGGACCTCTGGGGCTCCATGTCTATGCAGTCTAGCCTAAAGGTTGCGCTCCAGGCTAAGAAGCTCTGTAGAAGAAACTGTGCATGGCATTCCTGAAGACTGACCACAGAGTTTTCCTCTGATGCCCACATTCTGCCAACACATCCTCACAATGCACTTATACACACACAAACAGGAATACCCACATGCACACACATGGGCATTACCTAAAAAAATACACTTGCTGGAGTTTCATCCTCTGCATCCTCGATCTAGGTAGACACACTGTGAGTCAAACGTAGTTCAGGCTCCAAAGAACACAGTCATCACGCAGAGGCAATACATTCTTTTATTTATCCTGCATCGGCTTTGCTCAGTGTTTCTTCTCCTTTGTTCTTGGCAAAGGATGCCTGCCTAATGCTTTTCTATCTTTACCTGGGCTGGGAAGAATAGAGGTGCTCAGACTGCATGTTCTCCTTTTATAGAATTTGCAATTCTCTGAAATCTGAACTGTTTTCTTAATAGTAATATCAATGAACATTTTCGAGACAAGAAGAAACTCAAGTCAAAATTATCCCCTCAGTGTGTCTAGGTTCAAGTCATTCCAACTACTGAGATAATGACGTGTTACTTTGGTTAAGTATCTGCATTGACAACATAAAATAAGGATGGGGATAACACTTGCTTCACATTACTGATTTTGAAATATAATAATAACAACCATAAAAAAGCATCCTTACTTACTCACTATGAAGTATTAAGATAATAATAATAGTTCCAGTGTCACCTTAATCATCATTAAGAATGTTCTAAGTTTTCTCTAGGACTTAAGTTGTATGGAGTTGGTTATAATTATATAAGTTATTCAAATGAGAAAAAGTATGACATGATATGGCAAATAAATTTACCCAAGTGTTTTTAACTAATAAGAGTGATGTTGAATATTTAAAAAATAATCACTGACTACCATTTTTGAGGGAAATAATTATATGAATATTCTCTCTTAGTATTGTATTTTGGTACTACAATTGTATTAGCATTTTTTTTTCATTTGGTCTGTCAAAGGCCACCATAGTAAGTGCTGAAATGCTTTTGGGATCACTAGTACTACTTGTACACATTTTGGAAAACTACAAATTCTTTAAGATGTTACATAACACAGAAGTAAGTCTTGCTATTTACTAAATGGGAAAATAGGCCTATAGGCTCTGAGGGAAATAATGGAAATTCTCAGTGAAAGATTTATTTTTGTGGTTGGACTGTTAACCTAATGACAGTGAACAAACAGTATGGAAATCCACATACAGCTTTAGAAAAGTGATCCTAATCAAGCCCAAATAAAAACAACATAAGTCCCTACTTGTCAAAGCTTACACAAAGTTGTCAATTACCATTCAAAAATGTTGAAAAGAGAACATTATAGCTCATTCATAGAAGTACAGCTAACGCTGTTCTGCATTGTTGGTATAGTTGTGAGCACAGCTGCCTTCCAGATATTACTCTTTCTTAGTGGTCTCCAAAACGTCCAGTTGCATGATTTAATTTATACAAATATCTGTACATTTTATACATGTATTATTAAACATGTAAAAATAATAAGTGCAACTTTCTAATTGAAATATATTTTTGCATTCCTATTGGATTCTTTTGTAACACTTCCTTCTTGGATTTGTACATTTCAACACATGGAGATCATTCCAAACTTCATCTTCACAAATTTGATCATAAAATTTTTATGAGTATAGCTTAAATATAAAAGCTATAATTTGGTATTTTTGCCTTAATTTTGCCCTATTAGGCAAGCTATGGGTTCTCTAGGAAAGATCAATTAGAGATAAGCCTCATTTTATAAATCTCCCAAACTGTGATATAGACTTGACTGAGTAGAAACTTCCGTATCAGTCCCATGAGTTGTGTGTTCAAGGTGCATAAGGTCCTTAAAGAAATGATCCAGCCAGAATTTGGAAACATGGAAATATTTGAAGGGTACTTTGTTACTCATTCATAGTCACCATCTCTAAATCATATTCTCAAATTTTCTGCTACAAGGGGAAAGAGAATGCAATAAATGTTGGAAGAAAAAATAGGGAAAATGATAACAGTAAGACAGAGAAGGAGGAGCGGACATGTCTTGAGGGACTACCCACTCTTGGATGACACAGTGGAAGTCCAACCTTAGTACAGGACATAGTAAGTCCCCTTCCTTTAGTACTTCTGAAGTAGCTGGTGGCTTTTCTTTCCCTGGAGTTATTGCATAAATTGCAGAATGTGCAACTGAAGTATATCTCCTGGAAGATTCTAAAACAGGGTTTTGTTTTCTTTCTTTCTTTCTTTCTTTCTTTCTTTCTTTCTTTCTTTCTTTCTTTCTTTCTTTCTTTCTTTCTTTCTTTCTTTTTTCTTTCTTTCTTTCTTCTTTCTTTTTGAAGAGGCTAGTAACTGTGACAATGACAAATATCCCCCGGAGACCATTGAAAAATGGTGGGAACTGTTGAAAGGTGATGTTCTGTGATTCATGCCCTATGGAACATATGCCTATTGATTTTTCTCTTCTAAGAAAATGTCCCTTTGATACATCCTGGCTGCATGATTAGAAAGCATGTTTTGTATTCTGTTTGTTTTGATTTGATTTTCTCAAAGGAGAAATCATCTGTGTTCTCCATTGGGGATGGGTGGTTGTGGTTGTCAAGCTAAGAATGATGATCTATAAATTATCTGTGGTTTACGACTATTGGCATCTCTGACACATGAATGACACATGCATTCCAAGGAGGATTTACTATTTCATTTCCTTGCCTTACCTTTAAAGAGGCAAAATCACTAAAGCAAAAAGCAGAAAATTGTAATAATAAGCTTCATTATACATTATGATCAATATCCTTGTTCCTTTCGAAAGCACATGAAAACAACTTAAATACTGAGGCTATTCATTTCATCATGCCCCTCATGAATTTAAAATGTGGTCACTAAAAATATTCATATTTATATACAGTGGGCCTTATTCTTTTTAAACAATCAATATTTTTGTAGCTTTATCCAAGTATGGTTAACAAATAAAACAAGTCAACATATATTTAAGGAAAAACAATGTTGTTTTAATAGATGTACACAATACAAAGTGATTACTAAATTACTAATGAATATATAAATCATTTCACAGTTTTCTCTTTTTGTGTTGAGTATAGTTAAGATCTAGTCTCTTAGCAAATTTGAAATATCATCATATTATTATTAAGAATAGGGATCCTATGGTACAGTAGCCTCCCATACTTTCTCATCTTATTTCTGATAGTTTGTTGCCTTTGCTTTAGTCCTTTTCTTAATGGTTGAAAAAAATCCCCCAAAGAGATGTGTTTTTATATAGCTTTAACAAGTATATCAAATATATTTAATAAATACTAATTTTATGTAGGTGATTTCTTACATATCAAATAAACTTTCACTATCTGTTTTTAAACATCTGTTCTCTTACAGCTAATTGACTTCTAAGGAGAAAATAAACTGAAACCATTTCGCACTGTTATCTTAAGACAAGTGTTTGCAGTCTTTTCAATGGTTATCTACCCAGTGATGGATTGCACTGGGAGAGGCTACAGGCACTGAATACAAAGAAGAAGCTTTGGCCATTCTCCTTTGTCATCTGCTGGGTTCCTAGCATGAAATTCATATTTTGCTCATAATTAGCTGATTTGAATCTGTTTGTGTAGTCTAAATGAAATAAATTCTTCTCAGAGTATATAATTGAGAAAGTGGTGTTGAGCCTTTGATCCTTTTAAGGGTGATAGACAATAGTTTCATCTGTGATTACATTGTTTAAAGGAAGAATGTTACCAAATCACCTATTTTATGATTGCTAGAATCAGCAGGTGAAGTGAAATCAACCTGGAAAACATGCTCTTATTTAACCTCAGGCTTAGAAAAGGATTTCTAGAACAGCTTCCAAAACATCATTTAATATTTTTTCACAAGTCCTGAAATGGAATTACCTAATAAATAGCATAATAAATATTTTGAGACCTGGTGCTATTAGTGACATAATGAGTATAGAAGTAAAATTAGTCTTCATGGAACCTTCTCTAAAGTATGTTAAATATTAGGATACAAATTAAGTCTACACAAGTTTAGTTGATATAACTCCTTGTATTGTATTCTCTCACAATGCAATAAAGTTAGAAATCAATAACAAGAGAAACAGATATATATATATATATATATATATATATATATATATATCTGTTTCTCTTGTTATTGATATATATATATATATATATATATATATATATATCCCTAGAGATTGTAAAACATACAATTTAACAATGAATAAGTACTTGGAGAAATTAAGAAGGAAATAAAAAAATTCAATAACTGATTGAGAATGAAAACACAACATTCCCAATCCTATAACACAGTAAAAGCCATGAGAAGAGGGAAGTTTATAGCTCTAAATGCTTATATTTCAAAAGTAGACAGATCTCAAGTATATAACTTAATAATTTACCTGAGAACTTTGGAAAAACAAGACTGATCCATGTCCAAATGAACCTGGTGGAAAAAATATAATTAAAATCAGGGCAGAAATCAAGAAAGCAACTTAAAAATTGATGAAATGTAGAGCTGGTTCTTTGAAAAAATCAACAAGATTGATAAACTCCTGGTCAAAATGACGAAAGAGAGAGAGAGAGGGAGACAGAGAGAAAGACAGACAGAGAGAGAGAGAAAGAGAGAGACACACACAGAGATAGAAAGACAGAGAGAGAGAAAGAGAGAAAAAGAGAGAGAAGACCCTAATCAGTATGAATAGAGAAGAACAAGGAGATACTTCAACAGATACCAAGAAAATTAGGAGATGACCAAAGCTAACTCCAGAGAGATAGAGTATCAGAATAAAGATATAACATCTAATGACATGGAAGGAGTAATTAAAAGCTTCACAACTTTAAAAATATCCAGGTGCAGAGGGATTCATTGCTGAATTCTACCAAATCTTGAATCTTGATAGGAGAAATAAACCCACTGCTTCTTGTGTTACACAGTTGAAAAGGAACGAATGATTCCTAACTCTGTTAAGCCAGCATTATACTAATACCAAAACCAGACAGAGACACAACAAGAAAATTATAGACCAATATCCTTGATGAACATAGAGATAAAAACTCTCAATAAAAATCTGACAAAAATCCACAAACATATTAAAAATATTCTCCACCTCAATCAAGTAGGTTTTATCCCAGGATTGTAGGAGTGGTTCAGAATACAAAAATCAATAAATTTCATATAATTGGACTTAAGGTTAGAAATCACATAATCCTCTTAATAAATGCAGAAAAGACCTGTGACAAAATGTAACATCATTCCATGATTGAAACAATGGAAAGACAAGGGATGGAGGGATCATATCTCAGCATAAGAAAGGCTATATACAACAGGCCTAAAGCCCACATCATACTAACAGGGGAAAATTGAAGCATTCCCACTAAGGCCTAGAACAAGACAAGGGTTACCACTCTCCACACTTGTATTGAACATAATACTTAAAATCTTAGCTGGAGGAGTAAGAAAAGTGAAAGAAATAAAAAGCAAACAAATTGGAAAAGAAGATCTCACAGTCCTACTTTAGATGACATAATTCCATACTTAAGATACCATGAAACTCCATGAAAATACTACTAGAGCTGATTAACTCTTTCAGTAAAGTGGCAAGAAGTAAAACTAGCACACAAAATGCAGTAGCCTTCATATATACCAGTGAAAAATTGTGCAGAGAGAAATCAGGGAAGCTATCCCATTACACTAGCCAGAAAAATTAAATATTTTGGAACATTTCCAAGCAAGGAAGTGAAAGACGTCTACAATGAAAACATTAAAACAATGAAGAAAGCAACTGAGGAAGACACAAGAGGGTGGAAAGCTCTCCCATACTCATGGATTGGAAGAATTATTATTGTGAAAATTGCCATCCTACCAAAAGCAATATAAAGATTCAATGGCTTTTCCATCAAAATTCCAGCACCCTTCTTCACAGAAATAGACTACTCTCAAATTCATTTGGACGCTTAAAAGATCTTGATAGACCAAAATGTCCTCAGTCAAAAGAATGTGGCTGGTGGTATGATCACACCTACAAAGCCATAGAAATAAAAACAGCATGGTGCTGGCACAAAAACAGACCCATAGATAAGGGGAAAATGTAGAAGTTCCAAGTAAAAGTTATGAAAACTACAGCCACCTGACCTTTGACGAAGAGACCAAAATGAACAATGGAAAAAAATACAGTATATTCACATGTGACAGAATGAATCTAGACCTTCTCACACCCTGCACACACACACACACACACACACACACACACACACACACACAAAAAAAAAAAATCAACTTCAAATGGATAAAGAACCTTAATATAAAACCTAAAACTGTTATATGACTAGAGCAAAGAGTAGGGAGAACAAGACTTTCTAAATAAGATCCCACCAGCCCCGGGAATAAGACAAACACTCAACCATTGGGATCTCAGGAAACTAAAATGCTATTGTACAGCTAAACAAGCCATCAACAGAGTCAACAGACAGCCTTTAGAATGGGAAAAAGATGCTTCAGCTATATACATTTGACAGAAGTTTAACTTCTAGAATATCCACAGAATTCAAAAATCTAAGCAATAAAATATTAATCAGCCCAGTCAGAAAATTGGGCAGAGAACTGAACGGAAAGTTTCCAATGGCACAAATGCAAATAACCAATACACATATAAGAATGGTCATCATCTTTCCCTGGTTACATCAGGGAAATGCAAACTTAAACTTATGGAATTGAACATTGCTCTTATCAGAAAAGCTATCATCAAAATTCACATGACATGGGCTGGAGAGATTGCTCAGTGGTTAAGACACTTGCCTCCTGAGCCTAAGGACCTTGATTCAATTCCCCAGGACCCACATTAAGCCAGATGCACAAGGTGTTTCTGGAGTTCATTTGCAATGTCTAGAGGCCCTGGGGCACCCATTCTCTCTCTCTCTCTCTCTCTCTCTCTCTCTCTCTCTCTCTCTCATTGCCTCTTTCTCGCTCTCTTTTTCTCTCTCTCACTCTCAAATTCAATAAATAACTAAATATTTAAAAACTCACATGACAACAAGGTTTGGGGCAAGTGGAGCCCTCATTCCATTGGTGGAGGTGCAAACTCATACAGACACTATAGAAACCAGTATGGATATTCCTGAAAAGTCTAAAAAGGCATCTGCTATTTGAGCCCACTATCACAGAGAAAACTGCTCAGTCGTTTTTTGCTGCTCTATTCTCAAGAGCTAGGAAATGGAATCGGGCCCGATTTCCATCAACTGATGAATGAATAATGAAGCTGTGGTGCATTCACACAACAGAAATCTCAGCAGGAAGGACAAATGAAAGCATGACATTTTCAGGCAAATGGATGAACCTGGGAAAAAAACAATAACTTAGTGAGGTACCCAGGCTCATAAAGACAAATGCTGCATGTGCTCTTGTGTGTAACTCCAAACATAGACCAGTTTGATGTGTTTATGTGGTAGAAAGCATCTGTAATGCCGGCTAGAAAGCTAGAATGAAGCTTTGGAGGGATGAGAAGCAAAGAAGGATCAGAGGAGGGTCGAGTAGACAGGCAAGAGGAGGTACAGAACACATCATGTGGAAGGGTCTGGGGGTGACAAGGGAGGGAGGGAAGAGTTGATATACTCAAAACAAAAGATGGTAGGAGCCAGTACCATAGAAACCTTTCTCTTTGATATCTAATTAAAAGACATAACTTTCTTAAAGGAGAGATAGAAACTAGATAGTTTTGGCAAAGTACCCTCCAGGTGTCTGGAAAATTTTACCTTAACACTGTAGGCTGTTACTGGTAAATCCAGGTGTTACAATTGGGTTACCCCCTACTTAATGGTTAGGGAGACCCATGAGCTCCCTCCCCCAAAAAACAATGCCAAAGCAATTGGTTACCCATCAGATCTAAATTTCTGATGGCTCCCCATGCTGAAGTTGCAGGACACTGAGAGGTCATGCTGAATCTGAGATGGAAACCAGCTCCCTGCTGGCTAGCTAAAATGTGCTATGTGACCTGCTGGAGCCAAAAGTCACTAACAGTATAAAAAATCTCAGTGGATCCTGTAAGCTACAGAAGCAACCAGCCAAGTAAATTGTACCCACCAGTACAATAGTAGTACGTTGTTTATAGAGGTAATCAACTGTTCTTTGATTGAATATGAGACCTGCTCAGTGTAAGGGAATCCACATGTGGTGCCGAGAACCAAGTCAGAAGCCTATGCTTAGAAGGTCATAGACCCTAGGGAGTAGCTTCCAATTCACTGAATAAAAAGAGAGGCTATGCCCATCAAAAATGTTATCTCAATGTCTAGTTTAACTCTCCTTGACCCAAATTGCTCTCACTGTTGGCTTGAGTCTGCTTTTTCAGATAGCCATGAATAAGAGGAAGACCTAAGGTCCCTCAATGTAATAAGGAAGGAAAACCGCCTAGCACAAAACAAGTCATTACAGGATACATTACAGAGACAGTGTAAATTAAATTTGAGTGATGTTCTCACTGTTTAACCTGAGAACCTCCTCCAGTAAGAGCTAAACACTGCAGAAACTCAAAAGCCATTGAAGCTCAGTGGCTGTAGAGATCTGAACACTAAAGAAGTCTTTCATAACCCTCCCAGGCTCAAGGAACATGGTGGAAGGGGAGGTGGAATACGAAGGTGTACTCCGAGGCATTGTCCCCAGACTGCAAAGGGACAGACTGGTGCATTCATGACCCCATACTGATGATAGATGACCTCACTGAGGAGGCCCTTCAGTGGAAGGAAGTAAGAGGGGGGGAGACATAAGAGTATAATAAAATGGGAATAAGACCAATTTGCAATATGTTCACTTATTAAATCTGTCAATAAAAATTAAAATTAAAAATTAAAACCAGCCTATGGATTCAACTTTAGAAAGTTAGAGTTTATTGAAAATTGACAAGGAAATTAATTTTTAACGTATTTTTCCCTTTTTTGTTCTTTGGGTATTTGTGGGTATAAAAGAATCATAAAGTTAAAACTGGAAAGACATTAAGCAATAATAATATATTTCTGAATCCACAGTTGAAGAACGCTCAATAGAAAGTTCTCTTATGATTTATCATTCTGCAGCTTCAAATATTAGTGGAAAATCACAGCCATGAACCATGTCGTCTCTGTGCCAACTCCACTCCAACCTTCTGACCTGGAACATGCTCTGTATCCTTGCAGGGCCTGGGCTCCTGGCAGGAGGAGGTGATGTGGAAATGCTGATGGTCATGACTGGGATCACATTCAGTGTTCACCCTGCTAAGCACTCAAGGGCCTACTTGAGTATGTGTGAGTTTCTTCACAAGTACACTTAGGGATTCAACGAGGGACTGGACAATATTCCTTTACTGAGTATCACCATCAGGGATGGCGGGGCTCTCACTCAGTGAGGCTCTTGAGTTGTGTTGCTGGGTGATTACTGTACAATTACTTGGCCATACGTGGGGATGTGAGACCAATAGAAGATGGAAAAATAGATGAACTATATTGTGATGTGCAAAGTGAGAGATGCAGGTGATGATTCCCATAGGACATTTCCCCTTCAGGTTCTGAAAACTTAATCAAGAGATGAACGTGAATGGACCAGAAGTAATAAATGTAGAGTGTCAAAGGGTGCATAACAGACCCCAGAAATATGTATCTGCTATCTCCAGAAAGGCTTTTCATTAATTCAATTTTTTCTTTTCTTTTTCTCATTTTATATATGAAGCAAAGAAGACTGTTTAATTTGAAAAATCATAGATAATAGCTGGTCTTTGTTGAATTCTCATGATGAGTTTGACATGGTGACACATACTGTGTCCTTTGCTTCTATCTTCTCAAAATCTGATGGGATAGTTTCTAGGTTTGGTCCCCACTATTTTATAAAAGAGAAAACCTAGGCGTAGAGAAGGTAAGTAACTTGCCAGAAGATATATGGTTAACCTAACTGTCTGTTGTTCTCAATGCTCTAACTTCAATCTGCTTGACCTTAAAACTGTACTCATAAAAAAATGAAAAAATAAAAAGGACTGTGCTCATAATGATAGATCACATTATCATTACACATTATCTCTAAATAAAGTAATGACTGGACAAGAGTCTGCCATTAATGGTTTACAAGTCACTTCTGCATGATTCACAATATTGCAGAGATAGCTATGTAAAAATCAAACAAACAAAAACAACAAAGACAGGGGCTGAGATCTGGCTCAGTGGTTAAAGGTACTTGCTTACAAGCCTGCCAACCTGAGTTCCATCTTCCTCTGTGCCGAGCAGATGTAAAGCCAGACACAATGTGGTGCATGTGTCTATGATCCCAACACCCCATGGCAATGGTAGGTGGAACCTAGAGAATCTGGAAGTTCACAGTGAGTGAGAGAAATCTGTCTCAAAAGAAGGGGAAGCAGAAGAAAAACACCCTGAGGTTGTCTTCTGTTCACATGTGCGTGTCTGTCCATATGCAACATCATATATATTTATACACACAGATACATACATATAATCAAAAAAAGAAAAATCAAACAAAAAACTTCCTTGTGGATTTAAAAAGTTATAGGAAAGATCTTGACAACAGCAAACATTTATAATATCAATAGTGATTACATATATATTTAAGTATTATTCATTAACTAATATTTGTAAGTATGACTGCCTTTCTAAAGTGCAATATCCTTGATTTTTTTCTGGTAACAATTTAATTTCATACTACTTCAAATTGTGTAACACTGTCTTAATAGATGAGAAAATGATAATTTAGAAAGAAATTAAATTTGAAGTATGCATTAAATGCATAAGGATTTCACAGAAGTAATGCTTCTGGAATTTCAAGCCAGTTTTCTGATAAGCCCCTGGTGAAAGTGCAAATACAAATCAATTGTCATTCTAGACGGCAAAGTAGAACTACAAAATAAAGTAGAATTACAAAATATGTACTCAGCCAAAGCTATGAACAGTCAAACTTTAGCCTGAGCTCAAGTTATGTGAAAACTCTGTCATTCATTAAACATGAATCCTAGTTTTGATGGAATTATGTTGTTTGCAAAATTGATCCAATTCTTCTCACAAGTGCATTTATTAATAGTATTGTATATAGTCCATCTAAACCCTGATGTTTCCTGAAGAGCAGTTATAATGCAGAAATCCATCTCTGTGACATACTTTTGGAGCTCACGACAGGCATTTGGATGATGCAGAATGCCTGGACCAGTAAGCATTTGTGTGGCTGTGTAAGTGTGTCCACTGCATTCCAGTCAAGAGGGCTTCTCTGTGATTCAATTCAATAGCAAATCCCTTAAGGGGTAAACTCACCAGAGGGTATCATAAAAAAGAAAGGTAAGTTTCCCAGTGCTTTGGTACCTATTCATGCTTCCTCTTGCTTCTATCCATTCAGTGCTGTTTGCTGACCATTTCTGTGCCAGGCCATTCATTCTAAGGCTATAGGCAATGCACAGAAAACAGACACGCAATCCATCCCAGCAGAACTGCGTGCTCCTGTAAAGAAGCCACATGGAAGGCATATCTACATGCACATAAGGGTGCAGTGTTAGCAAGCACATGAGGACAGTGAAGTACACATTGCTGAAGCCTGTCCTTTGGGGGGGGGGCTGGAGGCTGAAGCTTGGAAAGCCAGATGAGTTGGCTTCATGATGATTCAATACAGGAGTGCTCTTGGCACAGGGCAAAGACACCGTGGTAGAGGCCCGTGTTCTGTTTCAAATGCAGAAGGTAGGTCTCAGTGGCTGTGGAAAGACCCATGAGCTAGACTTGAAGAAGAGAGAGAAAAGTATGGCGTGGATTATGGCCAGAAGCCTTTGATAGGTGCGAATGTGTTTTAGGTATTGTGGGCTACCTGATCTCTACTGTTACTATGCAGCTTAACAGCTGCTGTGTGAAAGAAAACTTAGGCAACGTGCAATAGATGGGCCTGGTAATATTCTAACACAAATTCATTTATTAGACAATTTGTTATTGAATTTGTCCTAAAGGATTATCCCGGCTATTATGTACATGTAATGATGGTTATGAAAATTTAGAATTCTTATGTACTTTCAATGTGGTGCTCTGTTCAAAGAAATGTTAATCCCATATATAAAAAAAAACCCTTATAAAACCAGTTACAAACAAATTCTAGAGGTGCATCAAAAATGTCAAGGAAGCCAGGTGTGGTGGCCCACACCTTTAATCCCAGCACTCGGGAGGCAGAGGTATGAGGATCACTGTGAGTTCAAGGCCACCCTGAGACTACATAGTGAATTCCAGGTCAGCCTGGACTAGAGCGAGACCCTACCTCGAAAAACCAAATAATAATAATAATAATAATAATAATAACAATAAATAAAAAATGTCAAGGAAGATTAACATCCATGGGAAACAAGACCTTTCAGAATTCCTTATTAATATAGTCTCTCCCATGTCCTACATGCAAAGCTGTCCCTTAAATTCACTAGCTTGCCACACCTTCCCTAGTTTCTCTAGCCTTCTAAAACAGCGCTATCAGCTGGGGAACAGGCTTTCAAACCCGAGCTTCTCACAATGATGTTTCATATTAAAACCATAAGAGGACTTCAATTTCCAGTTTGGAATACTGTAAGTTTTCCAGAAGGTACAAATGAATCAAAGGAACATTTGTCTAATACAGAAATTAGAATAGGCGCACCAAAATATTGTCTTTGTATGAGGGTAGTGATTAATGGGATTCAAAGATTATGAAGAATATTGAGTTGTATGTTTTCAGCCTCATCACATATCATTTGACTTGGAGATGATTATACAGTCCAGGCAGTGAATGAAATCAGAAGGCGCGGTCACTTCCTGTTCTCTTTTCTTGGTTCACATTTTGTGGCATCCCACTTCAGATTAAATCTCCTGTCTTACTGATTCTTGGTTCTTTAAAGTGACCACCACTGGATACTTGTCCACTTCAATCTCTCTCGCTGCTCAATTGCAGTGTTTTATCTTCTTAAATTAGGCTTTGCCGAGTACAATTACAATCCAGTCTTCACAGAGCTTCTGAGTAATTATTTAAAGACACATTTGTGATGGGGATGTAGCTCAGAGATAAAGTGCTTGTCTTGTGTCTTGAGGATCTGTGTTTAATTCTCAGCACAATAAGACACCCCCCCCAAGAAAACAAATTTGACCTTGCCTGTGGCTAAAACCCAATTATTTAACAAAAGATTCCTAATACCTATAGTTTCTTTGGCTTTAGATCTTTGACTCTGTTCTTCCTAATGTCTGCTACATTGTATCCTTTGACTTGTATGTCTCCAGCCCCTCCCCCTCTGCAAAATCCATGTGTTTGAATGTTAAAAAATTGACATGGAATTAAGATCATGTGTTATGTTTACTTTCTGTATCTGTCTCTTTCTCTTAGCATGGAATCCTTCAGATGAATCTGTGGCAAACGGAAGGATCCCCCCAACCTGACACTGTTTTTTCTGCTAAATGCAAAATTTATCCTCACTTGTATTATATACATATATCTTAATATATTAGATAGATAGATTGTGTGTGTGTGTGTGTGTGTGTGTGTGTGTGTGTGTGTGTGTGTGCATGGAGCCAGAGATTCACATTCCTCAGCCACTCTCCACCATATTTATGGAGAGGGTGTCTCTCATTGAACCCTGCTCACCAATTCAGCTCACATACACCTAGGATCCACCTGTCTCCAGCTCTCCAACTGGGCTCAGAGGTCATGCTTGTGCAGCAAGTGCTTTACCAATTGCACCCTCACTGTATCCCTTATGCTGTCTATGTTTTAAAAGACAATTAAATAGTGAAAGCACCAGCACACACATAGGGTCACTTTAACACTTTCTGATGCTTCCATATATAAAGCGGTGTATAAAATGCCGCTTTAACCCTACCCCCTTCCAGTCACTCCCTGCAGCTTCCCTTGCAGCTCCTCCTCCCATTTAATCCCCAGCCTATTTTCATGTCTTTTGTCTTTGTCTTAACTCACTGGGTTAAATTAGGGTTACCCGCGTGATCATAAGTAAGAAAAAATTATAAACATGCCTCTTTTGTCTTAATATTCGTGTTTTTTTTTTCTTTTCTTTTCATTTTTTTTAAGAGGTAGGGTCTCGCTCTAGCCCAGACTGACCTGGATTTCACTATGTAGTCTCAAGGTGACCTCGAACTTACAGCGATCCTCCTACCTCTGCCTCCCAAGTACTGGGGACTAAAGGCATGTGCCACCACACATGGCTCCTTTCACCTGGAGGAAACAGTTCCAAAACAGGAAATATTTACTGCTTAGGCAGTATTCTTGAAATTGGTTTTCAAAGTAGAATAAGAAATGGGTCTTTCCCTTAATTAATTGGAATATAGATTGTAACTGTGAATGTGAGGAAATATCCAAAAGCACATCATTTTAATATAAAATGGGAAGAGTTATGCAGAGACCATCCAGTGACAGGGTTAGTGAAGAAGGCTTTGCATAGCCTCCTCATTAATCTTCACTGTCAACTTGACCCCATTTAGAATCATCTAGAGATCCCATTCTGGCTTTGTCTTTGAGGGCATTTTCAGTGAAGTGTAACTGAGAAGTCCCACCCTGGATGAGGGTGGTACCATCACATGGGACTGGGTTCTGGACTGAATCAAAAGGGAAGAAGGTGAAAGGGGTTGGGCACCAGAAGTCAACTCTTTTTCTCCTATCTGACTTGCAGACGCAATGTGACCAGCTACCATAAGCATGCCTTACTGTCTTGATGCACTGTATCCCATCTTACACCATAGAAAAAAAATCCTTCCCTTCATTTATTTATGGAATGCTTTTTGTCACAGAAATGAGAAAAGTAATTAATACAGGAAGGATTCTTTCCGAGGTGATGCCTGGCATGAATCTCACATTGTTATCCAAGCTCTGAGGGAAGAAGCACACAGTGATTATGCAAACAGATGTGGAATCAGAAAAAGATAAAGCCCAGTGTTCCTTAACTATAGGTCATTCTGTATTAGGAAAACAAATCATATCGTTAGAAGTAGAGTCTTAGAAGAATAGAGAAGGTAATGGGGTGAAGGATTACGAAGACCGAAGGATTACCACACAGCATCTCAACAACTACGGTTGAGAGTTTACTGTGTGTCAGGTACCTCTACTAAGAAAGCATTACAGTCATGAAATAAAACTTTCCCAGCTGCTTTGGAGTTTGCAATGTGTAAGTAAGAATCAAGTACAAAGTCAAGTTTAGTAATGGAAACTGGTAATCCCAGCTACCTTGGAAGCTAAGGCAGGAGTATAATAAATTCAAGTTCTGTTTGGGTAAAGACAAAACAAGTTCAGGGATAACCTGGCATCTTAGTGAGACCTTGTCTCAAAAGAAGAATAAAACATATCTGTAGATTTAGCTCCATGATACAGCATGTACTTAGCATGTTAGCCTCTGTGAAGCTTTAGGCTTAAGCTCTTTTCTTTCTGTAAAGAACAAGAAGGTCAAAGACATGAATAGAATGGAAGCATTTAAAGAATGCTAAGAACAGAAACTCAAATGACTGATATACAAAGAAGGATGGATATGCTTTAGCTGGGGTAGTTAAGAATACCCTCTCTAAGCAGGTCTTTTTTAAAGACAGCAAATGAGCTTGTGTACAATTAGAGTGTCTCTGCTAAGGTTTGGATAAATGGCCTATTCACGGTACACTTGGTCCCAAGCTGATAGAGCCAATCAATGGGAGTGATTAGACTGAGGACCTGACCAATGAATTAGTCTGTTGAGGGATTCATTATTTTATGGCATCATAAAGAGGTGGGGTGAGATAAGTGGGAATATGGATGGAGAAACACTGAGGCATGTTTTTGTAATGTCCCTCCCTTTCTTCTCTCTCTCTCTCTCTCTCTCTCTCTCTCTGACAAGCATGATGCTTTGCCTCACCACAGGCCCATAAGCAGTGGGGCAAGCTAAATGTAGACTGAAGCCTCTGAAACCATGGAACAAAATAAGTTTTTCCCCCTAAGGAATTTTTTCACAGTGACACAAGACTGTCTAACACAGACCTATTATAAAGGCTTTATTGTAGGAAAGAGCTTGGCTAAACCAAGTAAGGTAGGGAGAGAAGCAGAGAGAGAGAGGGGGGGGCTAAAAAAATCAACATCACAATAAGGAGCCTCCCTACAGGACCTTAGAGGTCACTGTGAATTATATGTATTTTAATACTAGTGAGAAATTTTTCAATGGCCTTAAAAAGCAAGCATATGGTGTGATACAGGCTGATATCTCTCAGTGCTGAGGAATATATAGAATCTATTGAATTAGGGAATTCTAAGGTCATGTCTATGATGACTCATTCTAGATGTTGGATAAAGAGTAGAAGTAACTTATTTATGAACTGATACAAAATATAAGAGAAGGCAAAGATTTGGATCTTTTCATTATTTCTCATGTTTTTGGAATTTGACATATTGTAGAGGAGAGGTTTATATGGAAGCTGAGTCTAGAAACTTAAAATTCAGAAAAAAAACCAAGGTAAAGGACAGGTTTCAGAGTGTCATCTTCCTCCTCCTCCTCATTATCATGATATGATCATCACATGCATTTAGCAAGTCACATAAAGTATATATGAAATTCATGAAATGTATATGGAATGTGTGGTTGTTTGAATGGAGACTGTCCCCTTGCCTCGTGTGCACGAAGGTGGAGTGAGCCTCATACTTAATCCTCAGCTGGTGGAGCTTCAGGGTGGTGGAGATGGAGGAGGCTTGTCACTGGGGGAGGGCCTGGAGGTGACATAGCCCAGGCCTGCTTGTCCATGCAAGCTCATTTATTCTCTCTGCTTCTTCCCTGCTGCTAATATGAACATATGACTCTTGCTGTCCACTCTGCTGTGCTTTCCCCACTGGGATGGCACCTCCCCTGGAAATTGTAAGGCAAAATAAACCCTTTCCTTCCATAAGCTGCTTTTGGTCCAACATTTTGTCTTAGTAATGAGAACTTGACTATGACAATGAAAAGTCAAATGAGAGCTTAATTCTTATGAATATCAGTATTAAATGGCAGATTGAGGAGTATCCCCCTTTGGAGACTAAGAATTATTATGATTTTTTTAAAGTAAGTGATCTTTATGGATCTTTAGTAGTGGTGTCAAGAAGGAAAAGGTGTGTGGCAATAACAAATTCCACAGATGATGTCAGTGAGGTAAGACTTGAAATGTTTCTTAGAATTAGCAAAGTCTGTGATTATATTTGTTGGTATAACACAGAGCAGAATCTGGAGGGCAGTGGAGGGAGAAGTGAGAAGACACACAGAACATGTATCAGTCTTCATGAAGAGAGGGTAGGAGAGAGCCTCCAGACTGGTGGGGGTCATTCAAGAGAAAATATAAACAAAAGGGGGAAGCTAGAGATAAAGGAGATGATTAGGTAAGAATGAGCCAAAGCAAGGGATGAGCAACAAGGCATCAAGATAAAGATTTCTGGGGAGGATGGCAATGGACTTTTATGTGGAAATAGAAGTCAGTCATGTAGCTGCTCTGAGGTCAGGTTCCTCAATTTGATAGTCAAGAACATTTGTAATCTGATTCCCACTTATTTTAAAGTCTCACTTCTCACCACTCTGTTCTCCAAAATTCTCATCACCCTTCTCCTTACACACACTTAGTACCTTTATCCACCAGGTGATGGCCTGGAAAAGCACTTCCATGCTTCCATTATGTTGTCTCCACCTTCTTTCCTTTAACTCCCACACCACAAATCTGTCAAGTCTATATCCCTGACCACATGTCTTAGGCCTTTCGGCAGCTAAGAGATAGCTTAGGTGGGACCACTTAGAAACAACAGAATCTTGTTATTTATTGATCTAGAGGTTGGGAAGTAGAAATCAAAGGGCCAGTAGAATCAGTGTCTCATGAGGACCCATCCTTCATAGATGACATCATCTATGTGTCCTCAAGCCCAAAAGAGGATGTGGAGCCTCTAGGAAGTGAGGTATACCTAGTGTCCCAGAGGGCAGATCTTTGAAGGTCATACCTGCCCCTGGTTCTGACCTGCTCCCTGCTTCCAGATCTTCCATGATATGAACAGCTGTTTCTTCATGCTCCCAATATGGTGGATGAAATCACTTCAGTGGGCCTTCACTACTCTGATACCATGACATTTTCAGAAGAGGCAAGGGAGTTCCTTTATCCTCTCTTATAAAGGATCTGATTCCCTTCATAAAGGGAATCTTCATGATTTAGTCACTTCCCAAAGACCTCATTATTTAACATATGAATTTTGGAAGGTCACTCATATCATTCATACCTCAGCACCCCGCTTTTACATAAGGTCTATATATCTCCTCAGGGTTCCCATGGGAAAAAAAATCTAGTTAGCCTTCATAGCTTATAAAATACATTTGGTAGTTAGAAGAACATGAACAATCAATACTTCTTACTTCCTCAACATTTTTCCTACTATTAATTCCTATGTTTGTATGCCTGGTTAGGATGGTTTTAATTATTGCTAAACTCTTGGTGTCAAGTAAAATGTATGGTACAGAGTATTTATTTATTTTTGCTGGAGAGCAGAATGTATATCTGTAGCATCCATTATGACTCCTTTTAAAATTATTCCCCAATTTATCTGGAAACATTTTTTAGTTTAAACGCTTAAAACATTTTTAAGAAACCCTTTGATTTCTACCTGATGGATGCATCTATTTTACATTTTCTCATATTACTTTGTGATAGAAAGCTGAATAACAGACATGTGCACATAATTAGTAAAATATGTTAATACTTCATGTCCGTATAGCTGAGGAATCAGAAAGAAAAACTGCTATATTTAATGTGTTTGGTAGTAGAACTTTCTTCACACATTTCTCCCTACTATGAGAAAGTGAATTGTAGCTTTACTCTGACAATACCATTCATTCACCAAGTGTTTAATGCCAAGCACACAGAGAACAGTAAAAATTGATCTTCTCAGCAAAAGATGTGCAGGGAGACAGACAGTGATAAGGAATACTCTTGAAATTAGTTTTCTTTAGTAATACTTTTGTTTATAGAGCAATGGATCCCAACTAAACATCATCACCCTATACCTTAGTTTATCCTAAAATGATGGGGATTCATTGTGTGGAGTTAACTGATTCCTTATTTACTTACTTATCTACTTAATGCAGATATTTGTGGTATGTGTGTGTGGTGTGTGTGTTGGGGGTAGGGGGTTCATATGTGTGTGCAGATGTGTCTGGAGGTGAGAGGCTGGCCTTGGGTATCTCTTTAATTGTTCCCTACTTCATTTACTAAGGAACTGTTTCTCAGTTGAAACTAGAACAACTCAGTGACTCAATTAGTCTAGCAAGTCAGCCTGTCTCCTAGCTAACCAGCTTTCCATGGAGAAGACTTTTTTTTCTGCCTCCAGAGTTCCACATCCCCTGGTATTTACATGAATGCTGAAGACCCAAACTCCAGTTTGCACATCTGTGTGGGTAGTGCTTAATGCACTGAGCCATCTCTCCAGCCTCCTGACGCTACTTTTCGTTCTATGGAGAAGGCATGGATGAGAGCTATGGGAAAGTGAACTCTATGGCAGCTTACATCTTCACCACCTTATGCAAATCATCCATATACAAGGTAAGAAAGCCAGAAAAAATTTTCCAAGGCTCAACAATTCTTTAGGGAATGAGGGGAGGCTCATTCTGCCCTTCTAACAAAGTGGATGGAACACTAATCTGCTTGGCTCAGATTCAGCAAAAGACAGAGTATGTTTACGTTATTAAATGAATTATTCTCATTGGCTTCATAATTCGTGGAGCTGGCAGAACAAGAAAGCCAGTTGGGCATTCATCTTTGTTCTTTTCCTCTGTTTACATGGGAATGTTTGATGCTTGTGTTTTGAATCTGAAATATCTCCCAATGGCACATGTTCTGAATGCTTATTCTGTAGTGGGTAGCTATGTTTTGGGAGGCTATGGTGCCTATAGGAAGTATACCTAGTGTCCCAGAGGGCAGATCTTTGAAGGTCATACCTGCCCCTGGTTCTGACCTGCTCCCTGCTTCCAGATCCTCCATGATATGAACAGCTGCTTCTTCATGCTCCCAATACTGTGAATGAAATCACTTTAGCAGGCCTTCACTACTCTGATGCCATGACATTTTTTAGAGCTTCTCTTCTATGATGGCATGACATTTTTTTTTCAGAAACTCTGAGCAAAAATAAGCCCTTTATTTTTTTTTCAAGTATTTTGGTCACAATGATTCAAAAGTAAATAAAGTACTTTCATTTCTGATGGCCACATGGCTAAGACACATTGATAAGGAAGAAAATGCTTCATAGTTTAAGCAATCTTCTAGCTGTTTCCCAAATAAGTGGGATTTGGGATTACCAAAGTTAATAATTGTGTTGATTAGCTATTGGTCTTGTGACAAAATTCCTGAGATAAGCTGCTTAAGGAAGGACATATTTATTCTGGCTCATGTTTGAGTCCATCATTGCTCTGAAGATAGAAACAATGGAAAGATGTGGACGGGAGAAAGCTGCTCTCATCATAGCCTGCTGGGCAGCAAAGACACTGTGAGGGGCTAAGCACAACGTCCTCCCATGCATAGTTTCAGTGACTGTGGTAGTTTGAATAATGTTCCCCAATAGATTCAAAATTGTATTATAATTATAAATTGTCTCCAGCCAGAACTGAGGTGTGTTACCTTGGCCAGATCCTAGGGTTCAGCCCTAAGGTGTTTCTGGGGTGGGTTTGGAATTCTAGCTATACATATGCAAAAAGCAGTCTGAGCTCAAGCCTGGAGTTCCTCTTGTTTGCTAGTTTACACTGTAATTGCTTGCTTGAGGTGCTGGTGGTGGGTTAACTCTCTCTCTGCTTGCTTCTGTAAAAGGGAGCCAGCCTTTTTCCTTAACTTCCCTTGGGTCTGTTACTTCAATAAATACTTTCCTCCCCAAAATTGTGCCTGGTTTGGAGATTCATCCCAGCAATGTGTGGCTGACTATGACAGTGACCTAGGCCATCCCCCCTAGTTTTACAATTACCAATAATGTCATCAAATTATGAAATCATCAGTGGAAGTATTCACTGACTGGGATAAAGCCCTTATGTGGTGGTTCAAATGTGAAATATCCCCCCATAGCCTCCTTTGTTTGTGATTCAGCCTTATATTCAATCCACATCTGAAGGCAATTTGAGAGCTAGAGTCTTGATGGAGGAGGTGTGTCACTGAGGGTAGATCTTGAGGCTTATTAACCTGGCTTTCCAGTGCTAGCCAGGTCACTATTGCTATTTCCCATAAACTGCTATGGCAAAATATAATGTCTGTTCTCTGCTCTGCTCTGCCGTGTTTGCCCTACAAAGATGAAGCTTTCCTTCCAGAGTATAGGCCTGATATAAATTCTTTCTTTCCTACGCTGCTTTTGGGTCAGGTATTTTGTCCCAGTAATGAGTAGGTAACTATGCCAGAAAAATTTGTACTGAGAAGTGGGGTCATTGTTGTAATAAGCCCAACTAGGTGGTTTTTAGTCTTTTGGAATGAGTTTGCAAGAAGAATATGGAAGAATTTGAAATTTTGGCCTAGAGGAGCCCTTCAATGCTGTAAGCAGAACTCAATGGGCCAGTCTGGTGAGAGTTTGAAAGATCTAAACGCAGAGAGAACTGTGGATTATGAAGGCTTCACTTATGAGGTGTCTGAACGAGGCTAGAGGCAGTTTGTGTGATATCCTGACTACATTCTGCCTGTGTTCTGAGAACTTGAGCAAAGGTGAATTTAAAAGTAATCAACTGGTGTGTTTGGCAGAGGAGAACACAGAGCATAGAATATGAAATATGTAAAGTTTGGGACAGAAATAAATGAAAAATTTGAGCCAAACACTTCAGCTCAGTTCAGCTGTAATTGTTTTCAAGACCAATACCATTCTGATTGGGTCAGCTTCTCTACACTGGGGCAGTGGAAGGAGTGATGATTTTTTTTAAAAAAGGATTGTGCCTAATGGAAAAAATGCTGAAGGAATGTTCCTGCCTCTCAAAGTCTGATTTACTGACCCATAAATTGACAAATTTGGTGGCCCAATTTATACTTGCATTGGAAATATAGAAGTATAACACAGGAAACAGAAGGACATTGAATTCGGAATACTTTGTGTGTGTGTGTGTGTGTGTGTGTGTGTGTGTGTGTGTGTGTGTGTGTGAGAGAGAGAGAGAGAGAGAGAGAGAGAGAGAGAGAGAGAGAGAGAGAGAGAGAGATGTTTTGAGGTGATGTGGAGGTTATGAGAGACCATGGCATAGAGCCATGAAGATGAACTGTGAGTTTCAGTGGAGACCCCAGAGTTTTTGAGATGCAAGAAAAATGGAACAGCCACCAGGAAAACCTGCTTGCTCAGGGTCTGGTGGCTCTGTCTGGAAGACAAGCGGCTAAGACTGGAGGGGTGGAATTTGGAGCCCAGAGATTTCATTCTGGGTCCTAGAAGCCAGATATGGAGCTGTAGGATTTGATATTTTTCCTGCTTGCTTTCTATCTTGCATTGACCCAATATTTCCTTGTTATGTCTTCTTTTTGCAGTGGGAAGGTTTACTCTGTGCTATAATGTGATGGAAGTATTTGTGTTTTCATTTTATAGGCTCGCAGTTAAGAGACTGGTGTGAGTTTCAGATGAGATTTTGGACTTTGTGCGAACATCATTGGGATGGATAAATACTATGTGTCGTAGTCAGCCACATGCTGCTGCAATGAATCTCCAAACCAGGCACAATTTTGGTGAAGAAAGTATTTGTTAAAGTAACAGACCCAGGGGAAGTTAAGGAAAAAGGCTGGCCCCCTTTCACAGATCCAAGCAGAGAAAGAGACCCAGTACCTCCCAGAAGCAAGCACTGTAACTCACAAAAATGGCAGAATTGCCAGACTTGAGTTTCGGCTCTTGTTTTACATATGTATCTCTAGAATTTTGCATCCAATTTAGAAATACCTCAGGGGTTGACCCCAGGAGGCCAGGCCAAAGTGACACCTCCTCCAGCCAAAATTGGCTGGAGACAATTTACAATTTATAATTTGATTCTATTGGGGTACATCTATTCAAACTATCACACTATGTAAACTTTTAAACTTGGACTTGGACATAATGCATCAAAAGATGGTCACGAGTCTGTGGGGATCAGGAACAGAATGTCATAGTTTGAATATGAAATGTCCCCTATAGCCTCACATGTTTCTGATTAAGCCTCAAACTCAACCCACAGCAGTTGGTAATTTATTAAGTAGAGCCTTGCTTGACAAGGTGTGCCACTGGAGAATGGACCTTGAGATTTATTATTCCAGCTTGCTAGAGCCAGTTAGCTCCTCTCACTGCTTCCTGCAAGCTGCTCTGGCAAGATGTGATGTTCTACCTCTTCCCTGCTAGACTGGATGCCTAAAATAAACCCCTTCCTTCCATAGGCTGCTGTCGGTCAAATGTTTTGTCCAAGAAATAAAAAGTTAACTGCAACACCTCATCATCCAATAAACTTGCACAATGCTGCAGAAGCAACTCCTCTACACATTAGGGTCATTTTATATCTACACCATAACAATAACATTTGACATTCAGGTGTTTCATCATCATAATCTTTAGGGATTTCATAAGCTAAGTGCTAGCTGTGCCAAGACAAGATTCAGGTGTCTCTGAAAACTCTTTAAAAAGTAATATTTTCTTGATTTGGTGAAATGTTCCTGGGTAGTTTTGAATAAATGTCCCCCAATAGAATTTATTATAATTGTGTTTATCAAATTGTTAATTGTCTCCAGGCTTCTGGCTGGAGGAAGTGTCACTTTGGCCTAGCCTCCTGGGGATTGGCCCTTTCTAAAGTGGATGCAAAATACTAGGGATAGATATGCAAAAGAAAGGCCAGAGCCCCTGTCTGGCAGTTCTGCATTTTTGTGAATTACAGTGTTACAGTGTGCTTGCTTGCTTGCTTTTGGAGGTGCTGTCTCTGTCTCTGCTTGAATCTGTGAAAGGGGGCCAGCCTTTTTTCCTTAACTTCCCTTGGGTCTGTTACTTCAATAAATAGTTTCCTCCCCCAAATTGTGCCTGGTTTGGAGATTCAGCCCAGCAGCGTGTGGCTGACTATGGTAGTTCCAAAGCTTTAAATGTTCCCCTATTGCTGGAGCAAATCACAAGAATATTTGGCTGCTACAAATCTATCTATCTATCTATCTATCTATCTATCTATCTATCTATCTATCTATCTATCTATCTATCTATCTATCTGCTGACTATGACAGTTCCAAAGCTTTAAATGTTCACCTATTGCTGGAGCAAATCACAAGAATATTTGGCTGCTACAAATCTATCATCTATCTATCTATCTATCTATCTATCTATTCATGGACTTGTAGGATGAAAATTGTTAGACTATACATACCACGCTAATTTTTCATCTTTTGAATTGTTTCCTGTTACATGTGACTGACAGCAATGACTACTAATTTATATGGAATTCTTTCCCTCTTCCTCAAAGCAATGGATACAGACAGGCCTTGGTCTTGGACTATCCTCACACTTGTAAAAAAAGAAATTTACTTAAAAGCTTTTTAAGTTATTCAAAGAATGGAATGCTAATCAATTATTTCTCTTCTGGGAGAAACTTAAAAATTGGACTTTAAAAAAATTCCATGCAACAACAGCTCTTGCCAAATGCTATTTTGAAACTAATGACTTAAAAAAAAAGTCAAGTGTACTTCATTAAAGATTTGTAAAAATTATCTTTGTTAGAAAAAGTCATTTTGAAAGAAACAGCAGAACTTTTTTGAATTTTGTGTTTCTTGCCGCTATCATAATACTATGCCATATTGACACTTTCATAATTGAATTTGATATTACATTTACCATGATTTTTTTTTCTTGAATGTATATAGAAAAGTGAATGTGTAACCAAGGTCTCCTTTCCTCGTGCAGCTAATGTTGGCTCCATTATCCAACATGCTCAGTAAATTGTTAGGTTCTGCTGCAGGCTTGTTCAGCAGCACTGGTTTATGCAATGTCAAGGTTGGTGAGTGAAGGAAGAAGAGACGACAATTCTCTACCTCAATTGAAAAGTAAATCTTTACACACCTATGCATTTCTTCAGGAAAATTTATGTGTGGGGAAAAGGGGGATGTGTTTGGGAAGCTGCAGTAGAAAGGAAATTAATCTCCCCAAACTATGTATGTAAAATTGAAAATAAGAAAGCATCAATCTACCCCATGAATACATAAAAAATATTTCAGTTTTATCATTCCTCTCTTGGATAAGTGCATTCCTGTTTCTACTTCACCCCTAATCATTTTTTTTAATTTTATATTTATTGTCCATAATGAGTTACATTATTTAGTGGGCAAACCATGCGTTGTTATCCCGACTTCCCCAATTCTCCCCCTCCCCATCCCTGATCAGTTGTATATCCTCCTTCATGGGCTGTGTTGGACACCTCTCTTTATACCCTTAATCCCTTTTTATAATCACATGGGGCCTTGGAAAATTTGCAGGTTGCTGTTATTAGTTGTGTATTTTATTTCACTTCTAAGCCCCAAGTACTGTATATTTTCATGGGTATTATTATACTGCAATTTGGTATTTTCTAAAGATTGGCCATTCTACAACTATAAGAATACTTAATATCATGTTGAAAAGTGTTCACTGTATTAGGCAAGAAGATGGATAGTAATTACACAACCTTTGGCTCTCTGAACCCTTGTTGATTTTATGAAATCCTTATGTATTTATAAATAAAATATTGTTATACGTGTGGAAGAGCTGCTTCATGTTTTTCATATTAACCTTAGCTAAAATGAAACTATTCATTAAAGACACATTTTCTTTTTATATTCAGTATGTTATCAACAAATTATACAGCTTATGTGTATTAGAATGACAATATAACTGCTAAATAAGTATAATTCATGTGTATTCATAGAAACACACATATAATGACATATTTTTGAAATGGTATTCAAATATGGAATCATTGTCAATCTGATGATGAAGCATAGAGTCAGATAAGTAATTTCACATAATAGTATTTTTATAAACATGACTGAAAACATTTTTTCAAATCCAGAGGAAATATGTGGAATGTTGTAAGGGGGGAAATGATCCTTTGTTTTCTTCATTTATCCTCCATTGAGTTATAGACTAAAAGTGAATATGATAAATTATCACAAAATTACTATGTGGATTTATAGAGTATAATGGCACACTATCTTGGCCTCGATCATCATCCTGACTGATCTAAATAACCTCTAGAAGCAAAGTCATTCCTCTATAAGACAGTGTGCACTTAGTCAGACATTGTTTAGGATTCCTAGAAGGTGCCCAGGCCCTATTTGTATATGGTAGATTTGCATAGCACTGTCGTATGGTCTTGCTATATTCTGGTCTAGAACCTCAGCAGCCATCCTGTACCCAAACTGGAGAGCTACCATCACGTCAGGCCTCATGCATATATATGTCCAATATCAAAGTTTATTCAGAGCTTAGCCCTGCAAAGTTGGACAAACCCCATCAATCTTAAGGTGACATTTCAACATCATGCTTGACACCATACCTGAGTATAAAAATAAGACTGTCTCTTTCCTGATGAGCTGTTCCAAGCCCTGACCACACACATGTTCTATAGTTCTGGTCTAGAAACACAGAACAAAGCAACACACTTCTGAGGGGACTCACTGTTGGTGCTGAGGGGCTTCTGTTAGTGTAGACTCAGAATAGCCACGCAAGACCGTGTGTTTGCATAATATAATGCCAGTTCTGGGTGTTTGCATATTTGTCATCATGTGAGGTCCTAGTGAGGAAGCTATTTCGCAGATAGTAGCCTCCTTTTTCTATATTGCTTTTCTCTATATGCTTGAGTTTAGTGGTTTCGGGAATAGAAAAATATGGAGATCTCTAAAAAGATTTGTCTCTAGTTCCAAATCATAACTTATATTAGCTTCAAAATATGATACATTGCTTATGTTGAAACATCTGTTGAATATTCCCTTGGGCTTTGACTTTTCCTCTTGTTTTTAGACTCTTAACTTTTTCACACCCAGGACCGTCTTCCCCAAGTAGATTGGCTCCACTGGACATTAGGAATTTTATTTCATTCCAAAATCACCTTTCCTCATTTCCTTTTCTCTTCTTTCCCCATTTTCTTCTCTCATTCCTCCCCACTCCCTCTTTTTATTCTTTCTTTATTTTAATGTTCATAAAATTAGAAAATAAATTTTACATGCATATGGACTATGAAGTTCTGAATGTTATTCTGGGGAAATAAATTGAACCTCTAAAGACTAAGCCAAGGTGAGTTTGAATACTAAAAATGTAAGAAAAAAAACCCTAATCAGCTCTATTCAGATGTATGCAAGTGCAAAATATTTTCATATCGAGTATATGCCTAACACATCAATTTTCTGGGAATAGCAAGATAAAAAAATGACTATTCTTCTAAATACACCAGATGAACAAAAAAATGCATAAGGAAAAATTACCTACTGGTTTTGGATGTTTTCCTGTGTTATTGTTTTTACATGTTGAATTCATCTTTTAGTTCTATTGAGATATAATTGACAAATAAAAGCAAACATATTTAAGATATACCATGTTATCTTTTGATACACTTATACTTTATGAAATGGTCCCCACAATCTAGTTACTTTAACTTTGTATACTTTGGATTTTATGTTTTTTTAAGTTAGATGAGAAGCCAAATTAAGCTTGGTTCCATGTATGTTTTCAAAGAGTAAGCAAATACTTTAAGCAGCAGAGAAAAAATTGCCTGAAATGGTACACCTTTAAAAATCATTCTGAAAGTTTTCAGATGATGTCAAAGCTGCCTTTTGTAAATTAAAAAGCCTGATATCCTGATTGCCAATAACATCCCACTACTCTAATAGTTATCGGAAATTCTGTGTTATTTCCTGAAATTACTGGGGAACTCTTAGCATTCTCCATTTAACACAAAGAAAACTGTAACTCAGAGGTTTAAACATTTGGCTTCTGTCACAATGATGCTAAGTGCAGCCAGGATTGAAGGAGTTCTTTTCATCTCATCATATGGTCTTTGGTATGTTTGAAGTTTATTAATCTTCAACCATTCTTTCTCGGTGATGTAACAGAGCCAGTGATCACTAAAGATAAGGGCTGACTCACACTTGGACGTGACCTTGAATATATCTGTAGGTCTCAGTGTCTTCTCTACTCCCAGACTAAATCAACCTCAGAGCTCATGAGTTTGGTGTGATTACGAAAGACTGTATCAGGAAAAAAAAAAAGCTGAAATCCAAGGAGCATCCATTAGTTGAAACGTGTCAATAAAAAGGAATTCAATGACTTTCTGCCAATATCTGCAGCCTTTCCTGCTCAACAGAACTTGCTAGACTCTGAGCTTGACCCATCCCTGCCACTCAGTTGGAAACTACAAAAGATATGCAAACCCTGAGAAGTGTGGCCCTCTACAGCAAGTGGGCAAAGGCACAGAGCAAAGAAGCAAATGCAAATTTCAAATAGAAGAAGGATGTGTGCGTGCTTACAAATGTGCGTTCAGGTGCACAGCAATAAGACACAAAGCAAAACTTGAGAAAGTCTGAGTTTAAGAAAAAAATTAATGTTACATAAAGGCTAAACACTGATTGCCATATTGCATTAGTCAAGGAACAGAAATGAACTCATGGCTAGTGCTTTGTGCCGTTTGCTTCATTTTCCCCAAACATCAAGGACACTTTGGGTTGGACTATTTTGTCTCTTCTAAATTGGTCAGTTTTTGAATTAGATAAGTTCTTCCATTTCTTCCTCCTGTTTCTCCTCCTCCTTTTTCAGATAACAGATACTAGCGATAATAAGACTCAAAATGAATGGAAATAAAAATAAACACTAATCCAAGTGTATAATTATCTTCAAGAGGAATTCCTTTGAAAGGGTAGAAGCAAGGGAGAAAATTCTCTCCACTGTGTTTGTATATTTGTGAAAAATATTCAAAATAAAAGAAAGATACCCACTTTAAGAGAATCATACTTGAGGAGGTAAACTAAGTCTTTCTTCTCATTCTATTTCTATTTTTAAGATGGGGCATTTTCTGTTAACCAGTATAGCCTCAAGCTTGTCTCTGCCTTCGAATTGCTAGGATTCCAGCCATGTGTCCTGGTACCCGTGTGGGGGTTTAGGAGAGAGACCCCACACAATGTTGCCACGCTCTTCCTTCATCTCTTCCCAGTGGGAACTTTGCCTTGCCTCCTACAAGATAACAATGGGTATTCTTGTTCCTTAAACATGTTTGTACTTCTTTCTGGTGGTTTTTTTTTTCAATTCCACACCCCAGTACCCTAACAACAGTTAGGGTTATTTCTTCGGAGGGGGGATTGTGACAGTTCAGGAAAGCTCCATAGACCCCTTCCCCTTGAGCGGGAGGTGTCTTTAGCCAGAGCTCAAACCTAGATGCAAAGGCTGATTGGTCAGGTATAGACCAATCAGCTGTGTCTCTGACTTAACTAGTGGAAGTTTTAAAAGCTTCCCTAGAACAAAGGCCAGTCTTCTTTTTCCACATGGCATCCTAGAAGGAGGACTTTCATTTTCCAGGTAAGGCTCTTCACCCCCAAGCCCTTAGACTGGGTGAGGGGGACTTAAGATCTCTCCACATATACTTTTTTCTCATGATGGGGGCTCTCTGTTATCTTTCTTTTCCTGCCT
This sequence comes from Zapus hudsonius, assembly GCA_004024765.1. Taxonomy (NCBI): domain Eukaryota; kingdom Metazoa; phylum Chordata; class Mammalia; order Rodentia; family Dipodidae; genus Zapus; species Zapus hudsonius. Next base: position 46,963 of record PVHP010003829.1, read on the forward strand.
GTTTAATTAAAATGCATAAATCTTAACTAAAACCTCTGCCATGTGTTCTCCCCACACTGGTGGCTGGAGAACTCTGTAACTCCCCATGTTCCCTTAAATAAAGTCTCCCACTATACCTTACTATCTTGTTGTCTATAATTTTAATTCTTTAACTTTATAGACAAGAATTTGGGTACTCCTTAAATTTCGGGGTGCATTGGAATTTTTGCTGGCCGTTATCTAAATTCTAACCCCCAGCTCAGTCCTTACACCTGGTTAATAAAACTCTTACTGTCCAAGCCATAGGGTCACTTTGCTTTTGGTTCTATTTCATAAACCTGGGGCAAGTTACGAAACCTCACTGTCTTTGAAGAGTAATGATATGATACCTGTGTGAGTGTGTACTGAAGCATACGCTTCAGTACAGTTCTTTTCTTATTTCTTATCCATGGATACCTTGGCTGCGGATGATTCTCACTCACTCACAAGGATTTTTCATACCTTCCTACAACTGCCTAGAGCATTCTTCCCCTTTATGCAACTTTTCCTCTGTCCTTTCCTCAACTTCAGTGACAGAGTGGGCAAAAGCACAGTTATTCTGTATACCTTCCTTTGGGTAATTCCCAGAGGTCAGTGGGAAGTGCCAAAAGGATACTGCAAAAGAATCCTCTTCCCATGAAGGAAAGCAGCTAATTCCTGTAGCTCTTCATGCTTTCTGTCCTTCTCATAATGTCCCCTCCATGGCCTATGACCCCCAAAGAGGGCTCCCTTGCTGGTCTTCTGAGAGTCCCCACTGTGATACCCTCTCTGCTGTTTGCTATGAGATTTTTAAAAATTAATTTATTTGCAACCCTAGAGAGAAGAGAGACAGACAGAGACAACAGGCACACCGGGGTCTCTAGCTGCTGCAAACAATCTCCTGACACATGTACCGTTTGGTGCATCTGGCTTGACCTGAGTACTAGAGAATCAAACCCAGGTCATTAGGTTTTGAAGGCAAGTGCCTTAACTGCTGAGCCACCTCTCCATCCCTGGAATGTGATTTAGATGGAGGCTCTTTTCTACAATCAGGGCTCAAAAGCAGAGAATTCTCAAGGGCTTCTTACTGAGTTCTCAGTATCTTATGTCTTCCAAATGGCAAACTTATTTTAGTGTAAAAATGAGGCTCATCTTTTGATACAAGAAACGCAATGTGTGGTCCTATTTTTTTAAGATAACAAAAAAATCAGATAATAATTTTAAAACATGATTAGAAATATTGAACACACCCATAGAGGAAACTTGAAGTGCTACTCGGGGCTATTATCGTAGTCCTGGAAATGCTGTGTGTGTCCCATGATGTTCTGAGCATGCTTCTGTCCCCCTCTGATCATACTTGACCTGGCAGCTACTGATTTAGTCCTATACTACTTATGTGTTTTCCAAAGAATGTTAATTATTGGCTATAATCTGTTCTGGTTCTGTGGAAAATAACCAGTGTAACTACTTTCAATTGAGAAATCAAATGTAAGTGCCATACTTACAAGTATGGGCAATTTGTGGGCAGGAATGTGGATCCTCCCATCTGGTCCCTGTATGGTCCTTTGAGAGATAAAGTCACTGGCCCAGAGAGTGCTAAGGTGCATGCTTTCATGCAGAAGGGATCTTGACAAGCATCTATTCTGGACAATGTAAGCATGCAATCTGAGGCTCAGAAGGACTTAACTCATATACTTGTTCATCAAGATAGTAAAAACATCCTGGCTGGGAAAAAAATAAATAAAAAGGACCTTCTGACATTCTGAATGTTTGCCTTACGGAGAGCTAGTCTTTAAAATTTTAATAACCTTTTCTCCTTTTTTTGTGGGTGTCAAAATACATATTCATCCTTTTCTTCTGTTATATCAGAATCTGCAACAGGGGTAAAAATCTACAGTATAGTTGTAGAGATTCAGATCGCTGTGTGGACGCTCTGTTCAAAGAGAATGGCTGATCTATTCTTGTCATTCTGAATTTTTTAAGTTTCCTAAAGACATGGTAAATTAGGGAACAAAAGGAACTCCCTCTACATGACAGCAGCACTTTTGGGAGGCTGAACATGTACCTGACTCAAGATTTGAGTTATTATAAGAAAAACAGAAGAGGAAAGAAGAAGGCTTTAATTTCCCGGTGTGGAAGGCTGTCAGGCTGAGAGGCAAACACAGGGAACGTGCACAGACTTGCACTGCTGAGGGAGGGGAGGAGCAGGCAAGCGCTTCACCCAGGCTGTCTTCAAAGCCCTGCCTAGACTGCAAAATGATGTAGCTTCGCTACAATACATTCCTGCCTGAAAGGCCAAGGAAAGGGGAAAGGTTTGCAGTGCACACGTGAGTGCCTTCAAAGCCTCTCTCTGTAACCAGAAAGGAGATATTTCCAAAAAAGCTGTCTATTGAGCAAAAAAAGCAATATGGTTGAAATCCCATTATGGCTTTTTTTTTTCTGCCCTGCATTGTATAACTTAAAATGTCTTCAAAAGGGAAACAGACCCTAACTTGATGTAAAGGGGAAGGAAAGCACCCACAGGCTGCAGGGAAATAGCAGAAGACTGTTGCCTCCCTGACTCAGAAATACACTGCCTTCCTCACAATAGTTGTGCTGCCTGACGTCCTCATACAAATCCATGCAATCCGTCTCTCCGTCACCACATACATCTTCCTAAATGGCTCTGATCTTGGTACTAGTTTTAGAACCCTTTAGATTGCCCTGTGTTTATAGATAATTCAATTTCAGTAGTTTTCTTCATTTTTAATTGCTCTTTCTTTCCTGATTGTCAAATCACTTTGCTCCAACCAAACTCATTCCTAAAGCTTTTTTTTTCAATTCTACAGAAGCTTAAAATAAATTTTATTGTTTGTATAGACAGTTCTGTCTCTTCCCTTGGAACTCTTCCATCCTTCAAGTTTGAACTCTAATCCTGTAGCCTTTAACAGTAATAGTTAATTCATGAAATTCATATGCCCATCCAGTCAGGTCAGCCACTTGCATTGTGCCATAGGATCTGAGCTCAGAAAGCACCCGCGGGATTAACACGCTACTTTTCCTGTCTTGAAATTTAAGCAAGGACTGTGTTTTCTGTTGACACTAGAGTCACAGACTGTATAGTCAGACCTTTCTCCAAGATTCCAGTTTGTTTACTTCGCTAGTCCAATATTTGCCCATGATTTTGAAGGTTTTTTTTTTTTTTTTTTTTTTTTTTTTTTTTTTTTTTTTTTTTTTTTTTTTTTTTTTTTTTTTTTTTTTTTTTTTTTTTTTTTTTTTTTTTTTTTTGTGTGTGTGTGTGTGTGTGTGTGTGTCCTCAATCCACATGAGGGAAGGAAGGCACTCTGGAAAGTCACAGGTCTCATTTGATGGCTTTCTGCAAGTACCTGGAAGAACAGTTCAGAGTCAAGATGCTGATGACAAGGCAAGAGTACTGCTCAGATTTCTGATTTCCTGTGCAAAGAACCACATCACATCTGTACTCACTGAGGATCGGGGGTGCTGTGATCCATAAGCTATGGCTTCCAGAATTATAATAATTTAAAAAACCTGTATCTACTAAGAACAAGATATGGCTCTGCAAAACTCACACTGAATTCCATCCTCAATGTTCAACTAAGAAAGGGGGTCTTTGGAAGGTGACTATATCTTGAGGGAGTATGTCTGCCCTTGTGAATGAAATTAGAGCCTTGGAAAATGAGGCCTCAGACCTGATTGTTTTCCTGCCCTGGGAGGACACATAGAATATGCCATCTGTGAGAAATGGGTCCTCACCAAAGATCAAACCTGCTGTCCCCTTGATCTTGGACGTCCCAGGCTTCAGATCCATAAGCAATACATTCCCATTGCTTACAGTGACTCTTGTAGAATATTTTATTATTCAAACTAGAACACACTAAGACAAATAGCAAAAGAGCTAAAGTTGTACATGCATGTTAGACCTCCATAACTGAAGAAGTAAAGCTCGCCTAGACCTCACAGCATCAGCAATAGGTACTGTTTTGACTTCCTTGTCCAAATGAGGAAACCAAGGCATAAGAAGGAAGGAGTCTGAGGTCAGACGTGAACTGATAGGATTAGGAGTCTGTGTTGAGTTTGGCTCTTATTAAATTAATGATTTCTTAACTCACAGAGAACTGTGAAACTTTTATTACCATTAAAACAAACAAACAAACAAAAGACACTTAAGTGGATGGAGAGATTTAGCAATTAAACGCACTTTCTTGTAAAGCCTAATGGCCTGGGTTCAATTCCCTAGTACCAATATGAAGCCAAATGCACAAAATGCAGTATGCATCTGGAGTTCATTTGTAGTGGTAAGAGGCCTTGGAGCATCCATTCTCTCTCTCTGTCTCTCTCTCTTTCTCTCTCTCTGTCTCATTCTCTCTCAAATAAATAAATAAATAAATAAATAAATAAAATATTTTAAGAATACTTAAGAGCGTCATTACCAGACCCAAGGCCAAGACAACAATATTATCCTCTCTTATAAACTCAACCCTTCATTTATAAAATCTCATTATGTATTCCCAGGCTTTTGTGTTGCAAGCCAGTTTTTAATAAGAAAATGTTTTAAATTTATGTAAACATTTCACTATTTCTGCCTGCAGACCCTTACGCCATTCCTTCAACACTAAGAAGATTGATAAAATGTCTGTATGATGAGATGAAGTGAGGTCAGGGATGCAGGCATTATGAGATAGTATTAGGCTGTTATGCAAGGGTTACCTGAGCATCAGACTACAATACCATCATTCTGAACTGATCGCCAATATGTTTTCTAGGTGATTAGTGAGCAGGTAGTGATTATAGAATGGTTATGCTGGACAAAGGACCATTTAGGTTGCAGGTAGGGATGTGGAGGGTGTAGGATCTCATCACCTTACTTAGTAGAGTGCATCATTTAAAACTTACGGATTGGGCTGTGAAGATGGCTCAGTGATTAAAAGCTCTTACTTGCAAAGTCTGCCCACCCAGGATCGATTCCCCAATACCCATGTAAATAAACTTGGATGCACAAAGCGACTCGTGCATCTGGGATTTATTTACAGCAGCAAGAAGTCCTGTCACACAGCCATACTCCCCCCTTCTCTTTCTCTCTGTGAAAAATAATAAATACATTAAAAAATTAAAACTCATGAATTATTTACTTCCAGAATTTTCCATTCAATAGGTTAGAGCCTCAGTTACATGTGGGTAAGTAAACCATAAAGGGAAGAAAAACCTGGATGAGGACACTATGGCTTTGAGAAACAGGTTAATTAAAACCTCTTTGGGTCTATCTTTTATGTTTTTAAACTAATTAAGTGCCCAGCAGCTTAGATCTTCTTCATATGGCTGCACACCTCAATGGTTTTCAGTCAGAGATAATGCGCTGGCTCCCTCACTCTATAGGGACCATGATCACCATATTCTCGGCTTTCTGGAGCTTTCTTTCCAACACTGTTGTTTTTAATAATTAATTGAATTGCTGATGCCTCTCCTCTAAAGAGCGTAATGAAGAAATTAGGGATTGATTTTCTTGTTGAACAAAAGTGTACTGGTGTAGCCTGTGGGTACTTTTGTTAACATTTGTCAGTGATCGAGTTATATACTTGTCCATCATCCACAGCATCAAGGTTCTGTTCCCATAGTGATGTCTAAGTAACTCAGAGAACAAGCTTCCCTAGGTCCAATGTTCTCACTTAGCTCCAGGATATATTTACACTTGTCCTTTCATAAACATCAAAGTTTCTTTCCAAAAGTCACGTTTAAGTGACTTTAGGTACAAGTTCCACCCGACCTCTGTTCTGTATATTTTTAACCCTAAATTTTGAGGCTTATAACAGGTTCCTAGGATAAATGGTGATTTTCTGTTAGACTGGGAAGTTATTGTAAACATCAAATCTCTTTCCTTCTAAATCTTGCATTAGGAAGTTTATAGTTTTTCTGGCTAACAATTATTTTGGAAGAAGCGCTTCGTTCAATAGGGTTGTTGAATTTCCTTGGACTTGCCCTTGAGACAGTAAACAGGTCTCAAGGCAGCTAGTAAGACCACCATGTAAAGAAGAGTTATAAAGGGCTGGAGAGATGGCTTAGCGGTTAAGGCACTTGCCTCCAGTGCCTAAGGCCATAAGTTCAATTCCTCAGTACCCCACATAAGCCAGACACACAAGGTGGTGGCTCTGGTGCTCTCTCTTTTCTCTCTCTTTCTCTCTCTCTCTCTCTCTCTCTCTCTCTGCTTAATAAAGAAAAAATTAAAAATCCTTTAAAAAAGAAGAGTTATAAACATTGTACATGCCTTTATCAATGCCACCCCAGTCACAACTCACATTTTCGGTGACAATGAGTTCAGAGATATCTTTCCTAAGTGACCACTCATTGGTCTCTGTGCAAAAGGAATTCTGTTGTAGTCCATGACAATGAAATCTGGGCTTTGGACTGAGAAATGAAAAAAAAAAACAAGTTAAAAACAACCACAAAATATGTGTTGTAAGGACTTGACAGAGCAAGAGAGAAAAAGATTGTCACTTCAGTTAACACCCATCTGGTGCTGCTCTTTGTACTATGACTATTAACCAATCAATCTTTGGAAGCACTGACTGGCAAGGGACTTATTTATCTTCATGAATAAAGAAATTGAGGCTGAAGTTGTCTTGGACTGGATGGTGACTGGATGGTCAGTGTGGTTGACAGGATCCAGAATCACCTAGGAAATGTGCCTATAGGCACGCCTGTGAGGAAATACCTTGAGAGGTTAATTGTGGTGTTAAGACGCACTTTCACTGTGAGCAGCACCATTAATTCCATACCCTGGGGTCCTGGGCTGTAGCAAAAGAAGGAAGCAAGCTGAGCACAAGTATTCATCAGTTCCTGCTTCAGCAATCTGGGCTGATTGTGACCAGCTGCCTCAAGCTCCTGCCACTGTGTGTGCCTGCAACCATAAGCTGAAATAAACCCTTCCTCTCTTAAACTGATGTCTGTCAGATATTTTGTCCCAGCAACAAGAAGGTCACTCATGCATCTGTTTAATTACAAAGCTTTTCTTTTCATCTTACATCTGTTTTATAAAAAACATCTTGATCTTAGAATTGTTTCAGATATTTTTAGCATGATGATTGTCACAGTCAGCCACACGCCGCTGGGATGAATCTTCAAACCAGGCACAATTTGGGGGAGGAAAGTATTTATTGAAACTACAGATTGAGGGGAAGTTCCATAACAGTAAAAGAGGCTGGCCCTCTTTCACAGGTCCAAGCAAAGAGAAAAACCCATCACCGAAACCACACACACAGAGAATAGGGGTCTTACAACCCTTCCACAGACTTAATGGCTTCCTGAGTCTCTGGAATTTCCTTCCTGCCCTGCCCACACAGGAAAGGATGTTTACTTCTAGCTTCTTTGAGCTTCTTTACATCCTGCCCCCTACTGAGAAGCTGCCTTCCTGTAAACATCCTCAGAGACCCACCCAAGATTACTTGAAAGGTCAAGTTGACATCAAAATTTAACCATCACAATGATGTTTTACTTCACCAGTTTATGGTGATGCTCTATTTGTGCCTAAATGGCAGACAAGAAGAGGCATTTGCCTATACATTATGCAACAGAAAAGTGATATTAAGAATGAATTAATCTAATTAATAGTCTTATTTTAGCCTTGCAAACATTTAAACACCATGTTTATGTTTCCATGCTATAATTTCCACATTTATATTTTTTATAATCTTCCATGTTTATATTTTTCACATTGTATGTTTTATCCATAGCCATATTTAAATTGAGGTTATCAAAAGATCATACTGGGAATGTTTGTGACCCAAGGCAAAATGAATCAACCATTTTAGAAGAAAGGTTAATAGCCACCTTCACCAAGCCCAATCTTTGTACCACATTTATTATCGCCCTTGAAATAGAAGCACACAATCAGTTTCAAATATCTGGGTATAACATACACTCTGTAGGGAACCCATAAATAACAGCAGAGGAGACAATAGCCTTACTATTAGGGAAAACCACAATTTTGGTAGTACGTGGAATACATCAAGTTCAACTTGGTCTGGGAACTGACTCAGCATACCAGCCTCTCGCAGCATCTGAGGCTGAGGTTTAATCTTCTGATTCTTCCCCTGGGGCAGCCTTTGCTGGTAATGAGAAGTAAGTAGGTGTTGGCTTCAGGGGAAGCTTCTGTTGAGTTTCTTAAATGAACAAAATGATGCCTAAAGGAAACAGTCTTTTACACAGTGTCAAATGTTATAAAACCAGTAGGAGTCAGGTTTACAAAAATTCTTCTTTTCTTACTAATTAATTTGTTATAATAAAAAAATTCTTCACTGGGGAAGGGGGGAGAGAGCGCAGAACCAGGCATGGTGGTACACACCTTTAATCCCAGCACTCAGGAGGCAGAGGTAGGAGGTAGCCCTGAGTTTGAGGTCACCCTGAGACCACAGAGTGAATTCCAGGACAGCCTGTGCTAGAGTGAGACCCTACCTCAAAAGAAAGAGAAGAAAGAAAGAAAGAAAGAAAGAAAGAGAGAAAGAGAGAGAGAGAAAGAAAGAAAGAAAGAAAGAAAGAAAGAAAGAAAGAAAGAAAGAAAGAAAAAAAGAGAAAAGTTCTTCAAAATATTTTCATTTATTTGCTATGCCTCATGCTTAGAGTTTGGTCTTCTGTTGTTTCTTTTCAAAAGAAAGAAAGAAAGAGAAGAAAGAAAGAAAAGTTCTTCAAAATATTTTCATTTATTTGCTATGTCTTATGCTTAGAGTTTGGTCTTCTGTTGCTATCATCGTCTTCCATATATTTTTTTTTTCATTTCTCCAAAGGCCTGTATTTGTCATGCCCAAAGTAGTTTCCCTGCATGGCACCTGCATATTCTATAATACCTTGCTTTCACTACACTGAGACTAAGGGTATGATAGATTTCACTCTGTGTGCAGCAAGGCAGGAGGCACAGCAAGTAATGTTTGAAAGGATCAAAGCCATCAGCATGAGTTGGGGAGGGTGCCCCCAGATGTCCTCTCAGAAGCCAGTGGGTAACATCACTGCACAGATGTTAACAAATAGGGTATCCTTAGTGACAAAGGTAGGCTAGAATTTGACAGTCAAAACTTAATTTTGTGTTTGGTACTAAGGGGTAACATTTCAGGTGGATAGGGTTGTCATAGTATTATCTAAGAACAGCAGATTTGTTGAATGAATAAATGAATGAGAATATGATATCAATTCTATACATAAATACATACCACTGCAGAAAGCACCCAGAGATTATCTGTCATCACTTAAAAAAAAACTCAGAAATACCCCAGTAACAGGAGCTTTCATTTCTTGATTGCCACTGTGTGGCTGGCACCATGCCAGGCGCTGTACATGTACAATTGATAATCATGGACTACTACATGATGAGGTTTTGGTCAAGGACAGGCAGATACATCTGTGCTCTCATGAGATTGCAGCAGAGCACACAGAATGTACTAACATAAAGCAAGGCATGGCTCATGGGTCTTGGGGAGGCTGGTGTAAGCAAACCTACCGAGTCCCTAAGGCATGTCATTACGTACAGTGGGCAATAGTTGGTAATTACAGTAAATGACTGTAACTGGTTTATGCAGTTACTCTACTGGACTTTATATTATTATTTTAGTGTACCCTGCTTGTTGAAAAATGACTGTTTACTGTGACCATGTTCTGAGTTATACTGACAGCCGTCTCATCCAGGTTTTGACTGTGTCTCTTGATTCATCAAAACCACAGGGATTACTGACATTTGGGCAAGAGATGAGCTACCCCAGACCTACCATGGAGGATCCACATGGAACCCCGCAGAGAGTGGTGGGGTAAGAAGAGACCTATAACCACAGCCAACCAGTCAACCCAGGATAAACCAGACAGACACCAACGATTTTCAACACAACCCAAAGCAGAAGTCAAGAGACACTCAAGGTCTCAATAAAACAGACTTAAAACTCACTCACCATGACTCAGGGAACTGAGTGGAAGAGGGGGTGGAAAGACTGTAAGAGTCATGGTGGGGGAGAACTCCCAGAGACATGGCCTCCCTCAGTAACAACATACAAAGGAGGTGGAACTCGGTTGACTCCTAGGCTATCCATAACTCCCTACCCCATGGACTGATGCAGACTGCCCATAGAGAAGGATACCCAGCTGATTGGGGACAGGGAAGAGGGAAATCGGGAACTGGGGACACCAACACATTATTTGCTCATTCGGTGTATGTAAATATGGATAATAAAAATATATTTTATTAAAAAAATAAATAAAATTTATAAAAAAAAAAAGGATTGAACAGACGATCTAGGATTCTGTACACACACCTGAGATGATCACGGAAAGCCAAGCAATGTGTGTCTTCCATCTTTAAATACCAGAAATGGCCTACTTATATTTTTAGTATCCAGAATAAAAGGATGGTTCCCCTGATCACAACCACCTGGCATTTATGCCTTGTGTACTCTATGCTCACAGTGAACAGGGCTGACTTGTTTAAGTAGTGGAATATTCAGAAATAATGACTTCTAGGCAAAATATCAATGCTGTGTGGCTTTTGCCTTGATTTTTTTTCCCTTTCTTGGAAAACTCATAGGGAAACCACTGGTCCTGTTCTTGGGACACTGAAGTAGTTCAAAGATGAGGAATTCAGGCCCTCCTCCTACCGCTCTGTCATTTCCAAGGTCCTTGAAGGAAGCATTTCTAAGTGATGGTCCTCAACAGAGACATCAAGAAAAGCATCAGATTACCTGGTTGGTAGGTAATGTTCTGTAGTTCAAATAAGGCACTAGCAAGAGAGAAGTGGATGTATGGGGAACAAACCCCCAGTTTCTGAGCTTAGAGGCAAGAGGCCATGAACTTAACTTCTAGAAAGATGTCACGTGACTACTAGCCCATAATAGTCCATGACATTCCATTGTACCTCTGTGCTGGTCAAAGCAGGTGATCTACAGAATGAATGTGAGTCACAGTGGGTGATGAATGGAGGAGAAGACAGGCTACTTGAGCTGAGAGATGCAGACATGATAAGGCTGTAACTTTCATATCAGCTGCCGGCATCGTTGTGATTAGCAAATCTTGAGTTCTGGAAATCATGTGGGAGTGCATTTCACCACAGATCAGCCTCACCTCCTTCAGACATGTTTGATTCAGAAACATGATTCGATGTAAGGATGTGACAGCACACTTATCCTTGCCTTTCTGTGTGTGTGTGTGTGTGTGTGAAAGGTTATGGTAAATCTCTCATGTGGAATAAGGCAAAAATGGTGCTGTGAGGCAGGTCAGTTTACCTTCACTCTGCTGTATACATTACCAGACTTCATTAAAATACTATATACTTGTGGCCTGTGCATATATTATTAAAAAGATAATTTGAAGACGTGTGTGGTGGCCACAACTTTAATCCCAGCACTCAAGAGGCAGAGTAGGAGGATCACTGTGAGTTTGCAGCCAGCCTGAGACAACATAGTGAATTCCAGGTCAGCCCAGGCTAGAGCAAGACCCTACCTTGAAAAACAAACAAATAATCCAAAAAATTATAATTTGAATATGGCTTATTAATATTCTATATGTCAAACAGGTATTTACCCATGCATGAGTTACAGATCTTTAAATATGTTGAAATGTAGGTGTAGAGGTCTTGCGTATGGAATATTCTCATTCTGTGGTGGTATCAGAGTACATGCTTGTGGTTGGCACAACACTGATTATCCAAAAAAAAAATTTCCTTGTCCATGGAACATGTGAATAAATTAGTTTACATGACAAAGGGGAGTCAATTGCAGATGGAATTAAATATATTAGTCTGCTGGATTTAAGATTTTTTAAGGAGATAATCCTGGATTACCTTATGAGGTCAATGTAATTAAAAGCTTTTTAAATGAGAGGGAGGAAGACAGAAGAGTCAGGATTACTATGATATATGTGAGGAAGACATGATTGGGTGCTTCTAGCTTTGAAGATAAAAGGAGCCATGAGTCCAGGAAGTAGGGCAACTGCTGGAGAATAGATTGTCCTTTGAACTTCAGAAAGGAAGAAAATCTTTGAGTTTAGCCCAGTGCAACTGCTTTGCTATTAGTGACCTCTGGAAGTGTAAGAGAATATGTATTACTCAAGCTACTAAGTTAGTAGCAATTTTTTTTCTAGGAAAAATAGAAAATGAATACAATGGTATGTGCATTTTCCAATTTTATGAAAACAAAGAATTCAAAATAAATAAAATAAATTCATAAATAAAATAAATAGTAAACAAATAATTCAAAGGTAAAAAATTGAAGGGATGCTTGATCCTGTAACCTGAGAAGTTCCATCTGGAAACTGAATTACAGGATCACTCCATTTATATCATAATAAATAATTCCTATGTTATCTCCCCTGTCTCCTTTGATGCCTTGTAAAGCTGCATACCACAACATAAATTCCCTTCACAGCAACAGTTAGAGCAATTGCTTCCATTTAAATGCGACTTATTCTACGCCATTGGTTTCTTTTTCCTTCTTTAATGGATTTTAATTAAAGGTAAGAAGTGACTAGGAAAGAGATAGGGGAATGAAGGCAGCTGCAATGTGTGGGTGTTAAGACTGCATAGATGAAGCTTGTGATTAAAGATATATTTCTAAGTAAGGTTCTACATAAATCCTGGTGTTGAATATGGAGTTTGGTGTAAATTAAAAAAAAAAACCTAATTCTCTCTGAAGACATATTGTGTTTTATCAATGTTTAAATAATTTTCCTGATTGAACTCTAAGTCATAAGTATTCATTTAATAAAGTCTAATCCTATCTAAAAATATAAATCATCTTACCAATACTTGTTGGGTAAATGACTCACAGTTATTAATATGGGTACTAATTTTGAGCAGGATGGTGTATAGCATTGTCTTTACCAAGCAGACAGAAAATTATAAAATTCAACAATCAACATGAGAATTTAAGAGTATACAGAGGAGAATCAATTTTCCATGAGTGGATGATCACATTTGTGGATATATATATATATATATTGGATATATATATTGGAATAGCAAATTAATGCTGGTTTCCTTTAGGGACTCTCCTATATGTAAACCAGCTGGAAGTGTGCACAAAGAAAGCAAGCTCACTTTAAAATTAGCATAAGCAAAACAAATCTCTCTCAGAAAAACATTCTATCATGAAAGATCTCTGAGCTACCCACTGCCTTTGGTATATCATAGTGTCTTCAGAACTATCTGCTCGACATATCACTAGTGAAGTGTGGACGATGATAGCAAAGTTACAATCAATAGTATCTTGCTTTCTATATCATCTGGCTAAAGGAAAAAGACTACTTATGTAAATTGCAGTAATTGCTGTATGTTACTATAATGCATTATTAATACTAATAATAACTTTCTTGCCATATAACGAGTAGCTAGCATTGTATTTTAAAGTATAATAAGACTATCTACTCCTGATCCACCCCATACATCGCTATTTCCTGATGTCTCCTTCCTCTTTGTATTGTAAATTCTATTTAAGCCTTTCAGTATCATTATGAAAATTTATATCTCATTGAAAGAGTGGAGGGAGTTGTTTTTTATTTATACAGTAAAGTATAGACAAACATACCCACTCCTGGTAAATTATTTAATTCAAAGGGGGGAAAATAGTATATGAACTTTAAAGTTACTTAGAACAAGAGAAACTAAAATTATAATCTTGCTTCATTCATTCTTAACTAGTTGCATGGTCTGGGGCAGATTGCTTACCGTGTTTGAATGTTGTCTTTGTCACAAGACTGAAGCATACTCTACCTCACAGGTTAACTGTATTTCTCAAGTAAATCTAAGTTAGATATGTTGCTTACCCCAAAGCATCTTACCTCTGACTCTTTTGTTCTCCACTGGAACTCTGTTTTGGTCCAGGTACTTTGGTCTTAAGATTAGACCCTGTGATTGAATGCAATGCACCCCCATAGACTCATGCATTTGAACACTTGATTTTTCCCCCCCTCCACACACACACACCTTCAAAGAGAAATTAGACAGTCAGTATTTAGGAAGGCTGTGAAACCTTCAGGAGGGGACATTGCGAGAGGAAGTATGACATTGAGAGTGACCTTGAAGTGTTATATCTTGTCCCTTTTTGCTGTTCTCTCTCTGTATCTATCTCTGCCCTACCCCCTTTCTCCTTTCTCCCTGCTGATGCAGTGATGTGACATGGGTCTCTTTCTTCTGCCATGCTTCCCCTCCTCCCTTTATGGACTCTGCCCCGTGGCACTGTCAGCTAACATGAACCCTTTTCTTCCATAAGTTACTTCTGGTCAGGTATTTGTTGCAGCAACATGACAGTAACTGATACAGATGATAAGGCCCATCTATGAAGGGCTCAACTTTTGTTCTAGAAGTAGGTGTGATTTTTTTTTTTTTTTTTAGGCAATGAGATGTAAGGGAAAGTGTTCAATGGCTTCTGTGAAGTCTTGCCGCCCTAAGAAGAGTAAAGGGGCTACAGAAACACATTTTCCCTGCCTGGTGCTTGCCTGCTCTGTCCATCTGTTGCTCAAGAAAGCAACAGTCCTGAGCAGCTGCCTCCTTCCAGAGAGCCTGCTGGGACAGCATTCTTCTATGTTCAGCTGGATTCATGCCATACTAGGGATCCAGGGATTTCTTACTGTTAAAAGTGTTGTTTTCAGGCTGGATAGATGGCTCAGTAGTTAAAGCCCTCATCTCTAAAGCCTTTCACCCCAAGTTCCATTCCCCAGTGCCAGTACCACATAAAGCCAGATGCACCGTATAGTGCATGCATCTGGATTCCATTGGTAATTGGTAGTTGCTAGAGGCCCTGTCACACCCATTTTCTCTTGTTCTCTCTGTTTTTCTATCTCCTTGCAAACAAATAAATAAGATTTTAAAAAATGTTTTAATACAGCATAAAGTGGGTCACAAGTGATATGGGAGTTTTGATAAATTCCTGGATGAGACCATCTTGGAAGACTTCATGGAGGTGAGACCATTCTCACCTGACTTCGATGGGTTTCCTGCTTCGAGCCTGGCACAGCTGGCAAGGGCATGTGGCAGCTTCTCCTGGAAGATTCCTTCCCACAGGGGCAAGTAAGAGTTCAAGCCTCAGTGCAACAGGAGAGAAACGAGACATAGGAACACTGCTCTTTGCTGAAAACCACAGGAGCATCTTTTCTTACTAAGAGGTCCCTATCATATTACTAGATTATCTGGGACTCTCCGAGCAGCGCAGGTGTATTCTGGCTCCAGTTGAAGTGATTCTTGCTAACTGACCAAGAGTCACAGAACAATTGTACCCTTGCTTCTCTTTGGGTTATTCTCTGGGTACATTACTTTGTAAGGAATAAGTACATACATTTAATCTGAAAATTGTCCAAGCATACATATTATCAAGGGTTTATGTACTTTTTGCCCATTAAAATATTGTGATTTGTTTCAACAAGCACAGCTAGGTTTTAAAACTCAACTCTTTCCTAGGGCTTATGCTGTCAGACTGAGCAGCACCACAAAGTATTGCTGTGTACAGAAATAATAGAATGCCTATGGGAGAATATTTGAGGTACAGGAGAGGTGGGGTGCAGGCAGCAGCAGCCTCAATACTCAATACAGTGCAGACTCAGCAAGGCTGCTTTTAGGCACCATGGTAAGGTTTCTACACAGTGTCTTCCCTGACTTGTTCAGTTTACAAGCCAGAGCAGCGCCCACACCTTTGAACATTTTCACCTACAGTTGTACAGCACACTTTGTTTCTCTGTCACAAGAACGTTTTCAAGGACCTTCAGTTCCAGGAGCAGAGGTAGGACACACAGGATCACATTCTCGCTGGTTCCCTGTTGATGAGAACAAGGGAAGAAATTGAATAGTTAAAACTTGTGGGCTGACACCTCTCATGTGAGCTCATTCCTTTGAGAACATCTCAACACTTTCAACCTTTCCCCAAACATCTCCTTCTAGGTATTTCCATCAACATTTGAGAATCCACTTCATTTTTTTCTTATGGAATTCTAGATTTTCAAAGTATGTTTTGATATATTTTGAATCATTACTTGAATTGTTAAAAATAAAAACATAGTTGCAAAGAAAGCACCTAAGTACCCAAGAACAGACAAGGACTAAGTGTAGCAGTTACTAAATAGTATGATTCTATCAGAGCATGCTATGAGGTAACAATATTATGTCCTATTATTCTGCAAGCCAGTAACTTGCTCAAAGTTGCCAGTCAGTAAGAGGCAAATAGGATGTAATTTCCCAAGATCAACTCGACTCAAGTATAATGCTTACCACACTGGGTAGGAGAAAGGGAAAATGGAAATAGAAAAAGTATAAAAAATTACAGTTTAAATTCAGTCAAATATTTGATTTCAAGCTTTTATTCAAAGAGTCAAAAAGTCAATACAACGAAGGCACTGTCATCAAAATAATGTTTTGCTTTGCTTTATATAAGGTATGTGTATTAGTGCAAAAAGAAATAGAGGGAAAGAAGAGTTTGCTGAAATACTGGAAAGAAGAAGCGAATTATCCCTGTTCCATCATGTTTTTAGTGTGCTTGCAGTGTGTGGTGTCCAGTGTGGAGTGTGATGGATGCCTGTGTGTGCACATGCACATGCTGAGCACATGTGTGCAGATGCCGCAGGGAGGACGCCAGGTGTCCTCCTCCATCACTCCTCTGCCTTAGTACTTTGAGACAGAGTTAATCTCTCACTGACTCTAAAGTTCGCTGGTCCTCTTTGGATAGACTGGCTGACTACTGAGCCCCAGCTACCCTCCTATTCCTTCTACTGCCCAGTGCTAGGGTGACAGGTGTCTGCAGGTGTGCCAAGATCTTTACCTGGGTGTCACACATTGCACTCAGATCCTTGTGCTGGCACATCATTTCCTCAGCCCCTCAGTTTACTTATTTTTAAAGTCAATACATTATTTAGGTTTAATTAAAAAGAAATATTTTAATTTATTTGTGTGTGTGTGTGTGTGTGTGAGAGAGAGAGAGAGAGAGAGAGAGAGAGAGAGAGAGAGAGAGAGAGAGAGAGAGAGAGAGAGAGAGAAGAGCCTGGGTCTACTGCTATTGCAAACAAACTCCAGATGCATGTGCCACTCTGTGCATCTGGAATCAAATCACTCTGTGCATCTGGAATCAAATCCAAGCCAGCAGGCTTTCAAGCAAGCACCTTGAACTGGTGAGCTATCTCCCCCATCCTCCAATTTACTTTTAAACAAGCAAAAGACTAATGTGCAATTATTCTTAGTAAAGTGCCCTCTGAACAAAATATGTTGTCATACATGAGGATATAAAGGTGGCACCTGCCTTTATAGAAACAGATTATATCCATATGCCATGAGGTATACCTTCCGCAGCATTTTAAGAAGGTAAAATCATATAATTAATCTAAAGACACAGCATATATATTTGAGATCAATTCTCATTTAGTGACACTGACAAGGCATAAGACAGAATATCTATAGAATAATCATCAATGCTTGGTTTAAAGAATTTTCAAATAAAAATTAGTTTAGACTTTAAAGTTACTGCTGTATAAAAAATTTAAATTAAATATGATATTTAAAATAGTATAATCTTCCTTTGGAATAGCATTACTTTTGAATGGTTTCATTATCCAAAAATATTAAGTGATCTCAAATATCTGCCATATTTTTAATACTTTTTAGTCATATGGGAATTATCTTCTTTAATAGTATAGCTTTGGGAATATTATTACCTAGGCTGTAGTCATTTACAATTTACACTATACACACTAGATCTACATAATTTTGCTTAACTTAATTGAACAATAAGCTTTTTCCTATTAGTAAAAATGGAACGAATTAGTGTTCTAAATAGAGGAGAAGAGGTTGAGCAAATCAACTATCCTGGGTTAACTGGGCTATCTTAAAATGACGTGTTTCTCCTTATTAATTATGTTAAAAATAGCTATAATTAACATAAAAGGACTATACCTAAATAATTAAATTTCCTTCCATATTTGCTTCTTTGGTAATATTTGAATGTTACATTGCATTTAAAGTCACGTATAATTTAATGTGTTTAATTACTTCCTCCACTCCATCTGATTTAGCAGGACAAATATAACCCTGAGATTTCAGCTTGCTCTCATTTCCTTTCACTGTGACTTTTCTCCACGTAGAGGGTGGGATTAGATAACTTTAGTTTTCTACTCTCTAAACAATTTTTTTTATGCTCCCATGGATTGAACTCAGAACCTTGTGAATACCACCAGTTTGACTGCTGATATAAAGCCCTAGACCTTCTCTGAATTGTTAAATATCAGAGTATGCATATCATTAGGTTTTCTTCATTTGAAAACAATTGTTTTATCATTAAGAACTTATCAGAATGAGGCAGAATCCTTAAGACACTTATTGTTATAGACGTATTCACTAATGCCTGGAAGAATTCCGTCAGTGGTCTTTGAGGATTACACCATATTGCACGAGGCCTGATTGTAGGAGAGTACTTGAGGTGAAAGCCCAGCCCTGGGGGTTGCTTCCTGTTTTACCTTGGACAAATTTCTCAGTATCTCTTCACCCCCATTTTCTTTTCTTAAATGAGGGTACAGATGCTACTTGTCACATAGGGTTGCCTCAAAGATGCAATGGGTTAATAACCAAAGTCCTTGCAAGGTTACCTGCCACACAGTGACTGCTGCATGATGTTTGGTTAGCTGTTACTAGAAGCTACTAAGGAACATTTTAGAAAAATAAATTTAAAAGAAGGAAATTACATAGCAGTTTCAAAAAAATAACTTGAAATATCCAGTGGCATTTCCACTGTGCCCTTTTCTCTTTGAGGTTACACCATTTCATATGAAAGGGCAACTGAGCTTTGGTCCTGTTAACTGAGGTGGATGATACCAGCCAGAAAATAATGGTTCTGGATGTCAATTAACAATAAAAATTTTCACCCTTATCAGTAATCAAGGAATTGCAAATTAAAATAAGGTAATGGTATGATTCACTTAAGCAATGAACAAAGATGGCAAAACAAAGGCTAAAGACAAATTTTTATTCACTACTGATGGGGTGGGAGGGAATTAGTGTAATCTTATGAAAGCACTTTAGCAAAAGCATAAAAATGTCTCCACGATTTTTGAGTTAGTAATTCTTTCAGGAAGGTTTGCTAAGGAGCTAAAGACATTCATGACACAGCCATTGAAGTACTGAAACTTTGCAACAATCTGAGTTTTTAGTAACAGATATTAGTTGATTGAATTGGAGCATAGGCCCATATGGATATTGTCTAGCTATTACATAGAAATTGATAAGTAGTTCTCAGTGATTTTGCTGTCAGAGAGGGATTACCACTTAGTACTGAATGAATTCCTTTTGGGCCTATGAGTGTGGTCTCCTGGAATTACTGAGACCCCTGCTGCCCTCATGATAGTTGGAAAGCTTGTAAGGGGTAACTGCATATGATCTGCTCTCTCCTTTTCTTCCCCCTTATAGAACCAGTTGCTGGCAAGCTTTCCTGCTTGCTTCTCTCTGGTGACATACTCTCCAGAGCTGTGTTCTTTCTATCCTGTTCATTCTAGTATAGGGTTCTCAGTGTATCTCCTTCTGAGAAATAGTTGAGACATTATTTTACTACCACACTGTATCACATATTCTACATAGCCTTTATCAATATATTTATATTGCTTTCCCATCTCCCAATGCTGTTACATCTTTTTCATAAAATTGACAGGAAAGAAATGTTATATTTGAAAGGACCTTCAAGACACTCCAACATTTGAAACTGCCCATAAATAAAAGCCACATAGCAATTCACCTCCAAAGGTAGGATTCATTTTGAATAGGCATGTGTTTATGATCCCACAGTTTCTGAAGGTCAGAAACCCAGGCAGAGCTCTGGTGTCTCCCTATCAAGTCTTTCATGAGGTTGGGTGAAGGCTGTGGTGGCATCCAAACACTGGATAGGCAAAGCATCCGATTCCAAGGTCACTCATGCTTTGGGCAGAAGGCAGTTTCTTACTGGTTGTTAGCCAAAAACCTCCCTTCACTCCCTGCTTAGTCACCATATTGCAGAAGCATCACTTGTATTGCTTTTGCCAAGCCCCATCCTAGCAGTGAGTGACAAGGTTCAGCTCAAACCTAGGAAAGGTGATCACATAAGGACATTAATACCAGGCGTTTGGGATCATTAGAGATACTGTGTCCTCCACAATTAATATTTTCTACAAGAGATATAGATAGTCTCATTTCACCTTTCTATCAGCCCAATGAATCACTTGATATTATTATCTTATTTTTAATAGGAGAAAATAAGATCTCAAAGATAAGAAGTGTCTGGCTGTAAAGCTGACAAGAGGGTGAAGGAGCCCATGAGGGACATGAGTGAAAACATCTAGGATTAGACTGCTCTAAGCTGCTTGGAAAATGTAAAGGGGAATCTCAAATTAGAGATCTGTAAACATCTCATACCTAAGTTTTCTTTTAAATTATTTTTTAAACATGTAGAAAAAAGAAGAATAAATTACTGTGAAAATATTAGAAACAAGTAACCACTAACCTTTTGGGTATTTACATGGTTATATACCAATTTTTACAAAAGCTTATATTGACTTTATTTATCTGAAACAGGAAAAAGCTATGACCAAACAAAAAGCCCATTTTCATGGGTTTACACTGAGGTAGCAGAGGGAGTAGTTACCCCTGAACATAGGCAAAAAAGGGTGTGTGTGGTTATGCTCCCCATAGACTCAGGTGTTTTATTAAAGCTTGTAACTTGGGGTCTCCCTCCAGCCACTGGAGGGGGTGTCACTGGGGTCCGACATGAATTCCAGCCTAAAGGCGTGGAGAACATTGTGAGCTTTGGGAGGGTCACTGCTGTGTGGTGCTAATGTTTTTTTTTTTATTTTGTTTGTTTGTTTTTCCTTTTGGCATGTGCTAGAGCTAGTATTTCACTTGTTACAGTTTTTCTCTCTGCTTAGATCTATGGAAGTAAGCAGTTTCTTCCACTGTTGATGGAACTTCCCCTTGGATTTGTAACATTGAAATAAACCCTTCCTCCCATAAACTGTGTCTGGTTTGGACGTTCATCCCAGCAACATGATGCTGTCTACAGCAGGGTGCATTGCCTGCAGACAATCTAAAATGCAAAGACATTAGTCCCATTTTATTGATTTAATTGATTGGTACACAGAGCTGGTGCATATTGATGAGTCACATGATGTGTCAGTGCGTGACTCATGATACAATGCTCAGATTAGCACAGGGACACCTACTTCCTCAACAGTTATCTCTGGAGTCACTCAATTCTAAACAGTGTCCATGGTAAAGTACTTCTTCCTCCTAGAAAACTCCCACAGTACTATTCCTGCTATCCCACTGACTGCTGCCAGAGTCCACTGAAATTCCCTTCCTATGGCCCTTCCCTTTCTTTCCAGGAAGCAAAGGTCATCTTAAAAGGGTTTAAAATTTTTATATAGGTGCTTAGAATTTGAGAGTCATACAATGCTGCCATTACCCTCACAGAGCTTTTTATTATTCACCTCAACTATTTTTTAAATTTATTGATGAATTGATTTATTTATTATTCTTCAGTTCATTTTGGCATGTGTGTTTGTGCATATAACGAGCATATCTATATGTATATGTGTGCTTCTTCATGAATGTGAGTGTGATCACACCCATGACAACTTTAGGTGTCTGCCCAGGTTAGAGGCTGAGGGCTTCACTATTCACCAAAGTGAAGCCTGACTAGCTGGTCCATGAGTGTGGAAGCTCTTCTGTGTCCCACTCCCTTCTCGCCCTAGGTGTTCTGGGATCCCAGTGTCCAGCTTTATTGTGGGTTCTGGGGATCTACACCCAGGTACTCAGGCTTATATGGCAAATACTTTATCCCCTGAGCTATCTTCCCAATGTACTGTTTACAGTGTGAATTCATTATTTTTACTTCAACAACCAGTAGGTTAGGTTGTGACAAAATATGTAAGTCAATTCATGTGCCTTACTTACAATGTGATGTTAATCTTGCTATTTATAAAGTTAAAAGACCTGGGACATACAAGTGTCCTACAAGCACTTTGTTGTTTGTTTGTTTGTTTGTTTGTTTGTTTGAGATAGGGTCTTGCTCTAGTCCAGGCTGACCTGGAATTCAGTCTCAGGCTGGCCTAGAAATCACAGCAATCCTCCTCCTGTCTCCCAGGTCTAGGATCAAAGGCATGGGCCACCACATAGGGTGCAAGTACTTGTTTTTTTTTTTTTATTTTTTAAGCCCAAACCTATATCTCTCTTGTCTCCAACATCCATTAAGCATAATTGTAACATTCACAGCTTGAATCTTTACATTGAAGACAGAGAAGAAAACAACATCAGAGAGATTCTGGCTTATTTTCATTTTGGGATCCAATTAAATGTTTCTTTTACTCTCATCTGAGAAAAGTTTCTTAAAAAATAGTGTGTAAAAGATGCTTGTGAAACACACAGGAAACACCTTTCTTCTGAACTCCAGGTGTGCGCTGTGCAAAGGCAACCTTTGCTGGATGGCTCACTTAAGTCAACCCTGGGTGAGATGATCCCAAATAGCCGATTCTTTTAGGCTCTTGGAAAACTCAAAACTCCCTTGTTCTTTTTAGTAACATAAGCAACCGGAGTGCAAACAGCCTGTATGCTTTGATGAAATTGTTTCTGTTAGATTTGGGTGTGTACATGTGGGGGTATTAAAAAAAATCTCAGCCAGGTGGGAGATACGTTAACATCAGTTATCCTTAAAAACCTGTATCGTTTTGGAGTTGCTTTAATCACATTAAATAAATGATATTAAGTCTTACTTTGCAGTCACTTTTTACTATTTGAATGGATTGTAATAAGCCCATATAGTATTTTTATTATTATTCCATTTTAAATGTGCAGCCAAGAGCACAGCATTAGACCTGCCCCTGTCCAGTCTAAATGTTTCTTTAGGACATGTAGATCTCCTCTCAAGTATGATTTTGACACCTTTGTAAAAAAATCAGGTGGCTATATATACTAGAGTTTACATCAGGGTCCTTTGTCTTATACAATTGATCTACATTGCTATTTTTGTGCAAGTGCCATCTGTTTTTGTTACTAGGATTCTGTAATATAATTTGAGGTCAGGTATTATTACTTCCAGCATGGATCTTTTGCTTGAATATTTGGAGTCTTTATTGTTCCAATATTAATTTTAGGTTTCTTTTTTGTTCCTGTGCGTAATATGATTGGCACCTTGATTGTAGTTAAATTGAATCAGTAGAGCTTTTTAAAAAACTAACATATCTATTTTCATATTAATTCTGATGATCTCTGAACATGTGAGGTCACTTCATCTTCTGTAATCTTCAATTTCGTTTGTTAATATTTAAAATTTTAAATTTTATAGATCTTTTACTTCCTTGGTTAGGTTGATCCCTGGGTATTCTTTCAAAGCTATTGTGAATGGCATTTTGTTCTTGATTTCTTTCTCAGCAAATTTATTGTTGGAATATAGAAAAGCTACTAATTTTTGCATAAAGATTTTATATACTACTACTTTGCTGAAGTGTCCGTTAGTTCTAAGAGCTTTGTAGTGGAGTCTTTCGGGTTTGCCTTGTCTGTGGCTTGGTGTTTATCTCTTGCAGATTTCAACATTCTTCCAAATATTGAAAATTCATAAGGTAAAATCTTGAACACATTAAAAAAAATCATTTGCCTTGATCAAGTAACATATGGAAATCAGGAAATGTAATGCATGACATAAGTAGACATAAGGGCAGAAACCATATGATCATCTCAATAGATATAGAAAAGATGGTTGATATGACTCAGCATTCCTTCATGTTAAAAACCCTGAAGAGAATGGGGAGGTGGTATCATACCTCAACATAATAAAGGCTATATATATAAAAAACCTACAGTAAGCATTGTTCTAAATGGAGAAAAGCTTTGAACATTTCCTTTAAGATCTGGAACAATACAAGGGGCCCACTCTTTTCACTTCTAAATATAGTGCTTGAAGTCTTGGCTAGAGTGATAAGACAAGAGAAAGAAAAGGAGTGAGTGAGAGGGCAGGGGGAGATATACACTAATCTATACCCATTACGAATCTTTACCATAGAATCCTTACTTTTGGACAGTAAACTCTCGAGGAAGCTGGTCACATCATCTGGTACGAAGGGCCCTGAAGAGGGTGGGAGGAAGCCTAATCCTAAAACAAGTGGCTCTGACCTATTAACTCCGTGTGTCATAGTCAGCCACACACCACTGGGATGAATTTCTATTATGGGAGGAAAGGATTTATTAAAGCTACAGATCCGGGGGAAGTTCCATAACAGCTAAAAAGGCTGGTCCTCTTTCACAGGCCCGAGCAGAGAGAAAAACCCATCACCATCACCAGAAAACACCAAATGGGCCGGGGGCGGGGGGGCAAGAAGATAATTTCTTTCCCTTTTTATAGCCTTATGGTGGGGTCTTGCAACCCTTTCCCAGACTTGTTGGCTCCCTGAGTCTCTGGAATTTCCTTCCTGCACAGCCCACACAGGAAGGGATGTTCATTTCTAGCTTATCTGAGCTTCTTTACATCCTGCCCCCTACTGAGAGGCTGACTTCCTGTAACATCCTCAGAGACCCACCAAAGATAATTAAAAAATCAAGGTGACAACAAACCTAACCATCACACCATGTTCTAGTAATTGATTACTTTCCACACTGAGATGTTGATCTAAGACACATATAAGGGTCCTAAAATAAGACAGGTTTATGTCAAAGCTCTTAAATACCCACCCCAGGCAAAAGATAAGACCCTATTGCTAACGATACCACAAGCTGCTGTCACACAACACAGAGAGACCCCACAGGAACCTGGAAGGAAACCAGCTCCCAGATGGTGAACCTGTGTAGTGCTGTAAGGTACTTAACAAGCTGCCAATGGAATTGTCTGTTGATATTCTAAGAAAGCAGGGGAAATTGATATACAACTGTGACCAATAGCCTGAGAATGCAGGGGACACTGCTATATGGCAGAGACCAGCAAGGTAAGAAGTGTTCATCTGTTCAACAGTCACACTTAACCAAGGTGGGTAATCAATGACTTGCTGATTTGCCAAGAGATCTGCTTGGTGGCAAGGAACCCTTAGTTGGAACTGGGATCCAAATCAAATTCTTATGGAAACCAAGAATCTGGACTCCAAGGAGAAGCCCCCACTAACCATAGGCCTAGAGAGAGGCTATACCCATGAAAATCTCTCCAAATTAATAATGTATGTCCCATTTAATCTATACTTACCTCATTCTCCCTTAGAGGTTCTGTTTGTATTTTACAGAAGGTGGACAATCCAATCCACCAATAAGACCTGAGAGGATGGCTGACACCCAGACAGGAGATGAACCACTCCTAACTCATCACCTAAGGCCCAAACCTTTGAGGAAGTGTTGAGATGAGCAAGAGACCTACCTCCACAACAAGTCAGAAAACCTATGAAGGGTAATGGAGATAGGTACTAAGGACACCCAACACAGTCCAAAGCAGAAATCCAGAGATTCTAAAGATCTCAACAATAAAGCAGACTTAAAGCTCACCTACCATGAATCAGGGAACTGAGTGGAAGAGGGGGTGGAAAGATTGTAATAGCCATGGTGGGGCAGAATATCCAGAGATATTGCCCCCTCAGCAACAACAACAACAACAACAGCAACACACACACACACACACACACACACACACACACACACACACACACACACACACACTCACAAAGAACACTGGCTACTGCTTGTATAATTCAAAACCCCCATCTCATGGATCAGTCTATAATCCCACTGAGGAGGGCCCTAAGTGTGTTAGGGGGTGGGGAGGAGGAAAATGGGTGTGCCATCACAAGACTTGTTCATACATCATTACTAATTCATAAATAATAAATATTTTAAAAAATATTTTATTTATTCATTTTCAAGCAGAGAGATACAGCGATAGATAGATAGATAGATAGATAGATAGATAGATAGATAGATAGATAGATAGATAGATAGATAGATAGAGAGCACCAGGGTCCCCACCTTGTGGGTCTGGCTTGTGTGGATACTGGGGAATTGAACCGGAGGCCTCAGGCACTGGAGCCAAGTGCCTTAACCTGCTGAGCCATCTCTCCAACCCAATAATAAATATTTTTTAAAAATGATACAAACTGGAAAGAAAGAAGTCAAGCTATCCTTATTTGCAGATGATATAATTCTATATACATAAGTGACTCAAAAGAATCAAACAGAAAAAATAATTCTACCAGAAATCTTTTCGAGAAGATAAACACTTTTAGCAAAGTGGAAGGATATAAAATAACACACAAAAATTGTCAGCTCTCTTATATAAAACTGATAAGTAAACTGAGAAGGAAATCAAGGAAATACCTCCATTCACAAGAGCCGCACTCACAAAACATCAAGTACTGTGCAATATCCCTAACCAAGGAAGTGAACGATTTCTACAATTGAAACTTCATAACATTTTCCAAAGAAAGAAATTGAGGAAGATATGCAAAGTTGGAAAGACATCACATGCTCATGTATTAGAAGAATTGATACTGTGAAAATGGCTGTCTTACAAAAGCAATATAGCGATCCATTGCAATTCCAATCTCAATTCTTCACAGAAATAGAAAAATTAATCTTAAATTCGTATGGAAGCACAAAAGACATCAGAGAGTCAAAACGATCTTCAGCCAATGATGCTGCTGGAGGCAGTAACATCTTGACTTTATTGTACTAGAGAGCATATTCTTTCAGTTGAAGTATCTGCCGTGATCATGTGGGAGTGTGTTTAAGTGTGACTGTGGTATCTATCCTCCCCTCTGGAATAGGGTTACTGCACAGACAGTAAGCCTTCAGCCCAGGGCTCATCCCACCACAGTCCTCTCCACTAGTGTTCACTCTGAACTGAGCAGAGTGCTTCTCTAGTGTGGCTAGGCACTGGGGAATAGACTCTGCCCTCTCTCCTTTGGTCCCCTTTTCCGACTTCCTTTCTCTCTTTGCTACTGATTCTAATGGTTTCTGCTACCCATTTCATGGATTAGTTGTTCTCCATCAGTCCCCCGTCTGTTCTCTGGAGACCTCAGTGGTCAGCATATGGACATTTTTCATCTGCTTCCTGTGTTATTTACATTCACTGTCCCTGTGACAAATGCCTGAAAGAAACAACTTAAAGGTAGAAAGATGTAACTTGGCTCATGCTTTCGTAGGGCTTATCCCCTAGCTACTTGGCCACACATGAAGAATATTATGTTGACTGGAGTATATTTGTATATCCCAGTTGTCACATGAGAAACCTGGGGTAAAGAGTTTTTGAGTCGCTCATCCAAAACCACAGGGATAGCCAGTGACAGACACTGGGTCCCAAATGCAGCAGGAAGACTCCTGAGCTACTCCCAGAGAGGCGGGATGGATTGGGGGACAGATGCAGTCCAGAAAGGTTGGTCCTGCTAGAGGTCAAAGGAGGAGAGTGACAGAGGTTATATAGTTTCCATACCCATGTCTGTGTTTGAGAAAGCCTCACCTCTCTAGCAGAAGCTGGCCTTCCACAGTATGAACTGATCTGTTTTTTTTTTTTTGGCTTATTTTTCATCCTATTCTTATTCATATCCCTCACCCTGCTCATTCAGCTTCTTAACTGCCAGTCTAGAACATTCTGCATCGTTAACACTATTTGCCTATTCCTCACCCTGTCACCTTATTGTCTCTAAGTAGAATGTCTTCTTCTACCATTTATCCTCTCGGATCACCTGGCAGAGCAAATGCTGACTCTCTGTCATAGAAACGTCTTCCTTCTTCTTACTAGTTGCTGTCCATTGTGATAATTGAGACATCGTTTGTATTCCGTTCTTACTTGTTCATCTCTCTAGGACTACACCACCTCCGCCTTGAGGAAGATTGCTTTCTCTCCATGTAGACAATTATATATGTATCTTGTATCCTGACATTACCTTCAAATGTTACCAACAAGCTTAACATGAGAACATGAAGTTTGGGAACAGAGCTTGTGAAGCTCATCAGCTGGCCAGGACAGGCAGCTATTTCTCATTATGTGTATTAAAAACTGCTAATGATTACACATCACTGAGTCCAGATGAACCCTTGAAGTCCTTCCAGCCAAGCCTTCCACGTGGTCACAACTCAGGCTGAAACGGCCCTGTGGAATGAAACTTGTATGGTTCTCTTCAAGAGGGCATTCCTCTCCCCAACAGTTGGCTCTGATCAGGAGCCTTTGTCTGTTTCCCTGTCCTTGATCCAATGCCACATGCTTCCCTTTACTAATGTGTAAAACCCAACAGATTGAATTTGCAGTCAAGCCTTAATTGTAGATAATTTTTTCTTCCATTAAGAGGATATTTTAAGTTTTCAAAGGCATTGAAGCTTTCCCATGTCTTAATGAGGAATACAGAAAAGAATGCTGAGCTGAGTCTAGTGGCCTAGGTTTATAATCCGAGCTACTCAGAAAGCTAAGGCAAGAGGATAGAAAATCCAAGGAAGGCCTGGGCCACTTAGTGAGCCCTGTCTCAAAATAAAAAGTGAAAGTGAGGACTGGGATTATAACTTAATTGTGGAGCCCTCTCATAGCATGTGAAAAGCCCTAGGAATAATCTATATGGGAGAGAGAGAGAGAGAGAGAGAGAGAGAGAGAGAGAGAGAGAGAGAGAGAG
>PVHP010003830.1:0-51622 GCA_004024765.1 Zapus hudsonius
GAGGGCTGGACATCACCTCTGCCACAGCACTGCAAACAGCGGCAGGAAGGTGTGCCAAACACTGGCTAGGGGAAGCTGGCCTATAACCCCAAAAGCTCGCCCCCAACAACACAGCTTCATCGAGGTTGTAAAACCCAAACTGCCATCAGCTGAGGATCTATCTATCAGAACACATTCAATTGTTTGTGGGGGACACCTGTATCAAACCATGACAGGAAGCTTCTCTTGAGTGGCACACCAGACTTGTAACATTACTAAAAGAAAGATTCTTAATGGAAAATTCTGTAGAAAGACACTTGAATGGATTTGTTTGGGGGTGGAGAGTTTTATTGGGAGGGGTTAAAAGCCATGACAGTGTAGTGGGGCCCAGAGCAAAAAAGAGTCTTCAGTTCTGAGGAATTAAGGGAGAGGATGGGAAAATCTCAATGCCAAGTGGCCCAGCCAGGAGTTATAGAAAAAAATAGATAGAGGTAGGGAAGTAAGGAAGGTAGATAGACTCAAGGCCACAACTCACATGGCCTTGGTGAGGGTCCCTGACAACAGGGGCCTGGTCCTGGTCCTGGTCCTGATTTTCATCGTGTTAATGGAAGTGGGGGGATGAGAGGGAGTGAAGATATAAAACACACACACACACACACACACACACACACACACGCACATGACTGCAATTTGGCATGGCTCTCATTGAAGCAGCTTCTCCTGGTCTCTTAAATTGGTAATTTCTGTGTTTTCACAATACCTCTAATAAGAGAGTGTATAGTACCAAAAGACCTCCTATTTCCCACTCCTCAGAAGTAGCTCGCATTTCCCTTCCAGGAAATTGTCTCTATTCTCCCGGCCCTGAATGGCTATCATAATATTCTTAATTCTCACCAGCATCATGGAAATCTACATTTAAAATAACAGCATCATCCTTGTTATTTTACCTATTGTCATAATGGTCCAATCAGTGTGCCCATTCTGGATACAACTAATCTCATTCATAAGTCTCTCTATGTAATTTGTTCTGTCATCCACACCATTTACTGATGACTAGATTACCTAAATGTTAATTGACTGCTGGTTAAATGACCTGATGCAAGAAGAAAGGCAAGACTGAATCTGAGCACTTCATACCGAGTTTACCTCCCAATGACCATAATTTGAGGTAACTTTGCATTCTTTTGCCTTGCAGGTGATCTGTAGGTCATATACCATATGCTCATTTAATTCTTTCTTTTTTGTATTCGTGTGCATATGTGTCTGTATGGTGTGTGTATGTATGTGGGGGGGGATTCGCACATGCCTACTGTAGCAAGTGTGTGGAGGTTGGAAGTCAACTTCAGATGTAGTTTTTCTCTGCCACTTTGTTTGAGGCAGGTTAAGTCATTGGTCCATGAATTTCTAGGATTCTCCTGGATTTACCTTCCATTTCACTGTATGCATGCCTGCATTACAGATGTATGCTACTGTATCTGACTTTTATGTGCATTCTGTCAATTTGAACTCCAATGTGTACAGTTTAATGACCACCAAAACCTAAGCTTGGAAGAACCAGGACCAGATATATGTTGCTTATCTTAAATGCCTGTCATGACATCTGGGCACCTTTAGATGTCCATCCAACATTTGCTGAGTGAATATAGAATATTTAAAAAGAGATAAAGCTTTTTATCTCAGTCTTCCACTCAAACAGCTGTACTAATACAGGTGTGTTCAGTGCTGCTGCTGGCATGTTAGCTACATTATGTAAAATTGATTTTATTAAAATAACTAATTGCATTCAGAAATAGGATGGTTACACTTTATAGTTGAAATGGGTTTCATTTAATTTTTATACTAAATTGGTATTTTAAAAAATGTAATGGCTTCCAAAAGTTCCTGGCGAACAAAAGCATGCCCATATAAATCCCTTTATCCTATGAAATCAAAGGGCCTTTGCTTACTAAGTGATACCTGCAGCATGTTTCACTTTTCAGTTGCACGTGTATGGACTTCTAACTTTTATTTCCTCTTAAAAGAAAAGTAATATTTTGGTTAATTGACCACTGACAGCCTAAATTTTATATATCATGTAGTGGTCACCTTTGGAGATATCCACATTTCATTAAGTGTTTAAAAATAGAGATCTATTATTAAGAATAAAATTATGCAATATGCTTTTGAAGCATTTTTATTTGTTTGAGGAAGAGAAACAGAGAATGGTCACCCCAAGGCCTCCTGCCATAGCAAACAAATTTCAGGTACATGTGTCACATTACATCTGGCTTTGTGTGGTTACTAGGGAAATGAACCTCCAGGCCAGTAGACTTTGCAGAAAAACACCTTTAACCACTAAACAATCTCCTGAGTTCCACTATGTTTTTCTTAAATTGTTTCTGATGTGAATGTTCCTATTAAAACTGCACACGCGCGCGCACACACACACACACACACACACACACACACACACACACACACACACACACACATTGCAGATGTATGATTAACCTGAGGAGGAAAGGGAACCAGCAGAGGGGATATGTGGAGGGTCAGCTCTGTAGAAGAAGGAATAAGATCAAAATGTAATCACACACACAAACATATATATATATATATGAAGATTCCATGGTGGCCTCCATTACTTTGTATGCTAACCTCAAAACTTAAAGGGAAACTAAAAGAAAATAAACAAGCAAAAAATGCAGTCAATGTTTGGAGATGATGCTGTGGTTAAAATTGCTTGTTTATAAAATCTGTTAGTCCAAGTTATATTCCTCAGCATCAAAATAAATCTAGATACAAAGTGGCTTACACATCTGGGACCCCAAGGCTCCTATGACAACAGGAGTCTGAGCCGGGAGCACCCTACGCTTTCTGGCCAGCTAGTCCACCTGCCATTTGCAGTCTGGCAGTTCATTTGCAGCTTCAAGAAATCTTTGTCTGCAAGAAGCCACTGAGTGAGCACAGACACCTTGAGGTTTTCCTCTGACCTCCACGTGCATACCATGGTGTGTGTATGTGCACACACACACGCGCACACACACACACACATTTCTAAAATACAATCAAATGTTTCCCCTTACCCAGGATAAATGTGAAATATATGTTATCCTATGCAAAGTATCTGATAAGAGAATTTGCAAAGGACCCTTAAACATTCTTCATATTACTTGACCAAAAGTTTATATTCATTGGTTGGCCTACTTTTCAGGTTTTCCATAAATACTACATATTTTCAAAACAATAAAATGCTAAAGAAAAAGACACATTTGCTCAAGAAAACTCTTTGTGTCTCATGCATACCTCCTCTGAGAACACTCATTAAAACTGTCTTCCAAGGTGACCTAATTAAAACCTGGAATTAAACATTGAAAAGTAAATCTTGCAGAACTTACCTGACATCTTCACATCACATATTTTTCAATTCTTCAGCATTTTAAACCTTCTCAAAAAAAATCGCAGAACTTTGCAAAGGAAGTGTCATAGTATGTGAGGAACCCCCAAGTAACTTACCAGTGAGAAGGAGTCACTTTTCCTAGTTTATAAAGAAAACGGTACTTTTGGAACAGAAGTTAGGTAAAAATGCAAAGGGCTGAATCAGGCTGATGAAGTCTTAAATGAGGAATTAGCATTCTCCTTTGATGGAAATATAAAGAAATAAAATCTTAAAATAACCTTGTACTTTGATTCTTATATATATTATGAAATACCCACTGCAAGTGTAATTATGTTGACACGAAACACACTCTCACCTCCAAATGAATAGGAAATAGTTTATTCTGGAGCCAAATATGTGTGGCAAATATGCATGGCATGGGAACATGGATTTAAGCTACCCCAAATTCCATGTGCCAATGTGATAACAGTGTGATGAAATATAGACAGTAATTGAACAAAACCCACCATACATATTTTCAAAATACTTTGGAGAAAACTTCAGGTGGTGGGAAACAGAACGGTATCTCTTCTATAGACCTCAGATGCTATCTATCTGATGATATTCTTAGCTCTTAAGATTGGTAGAACTTCAGGGTTTGTTTATCCATCCCAAAGGATTTACCTAATACTCACAAAGATGTTAGGTCATACATAGAAGGGAGACATTAAAATGTATTCTTAAGGCTAAAGCAGCCCAAGATGAATTAGCTATGGATCTGAAATATTCAAACCCCCTACAACCATTCTGTTCTGGTCAATCTTAACTGCCTAACACAGGTGTGGCTTTTTTCCCTGGATCAAAATAATGAACTTGTGAAACAGATCAAAATAAATGACTTTTACCCACACCCTGGAAAAAAAACAGGGAGTGTTAGTGATATTTTAAAAATGAAATTTAAAAAAAAAACACCTGTTTTCTTGTATTCCTTCATTGTATTTTATATTTCCAAAATTGTAAATATTTTAGGTTAGTTGAACTTTAACTAATGTAATGTCTGGAGAGATTGCTTAGTTTATAAAGCTGCACAAGTATGAATACCCGAGCTCGGATCCCAGAACTGACATAAATTCGATGCTATAGTGAAAGCATCTGTAATCTCAGTGGTCCCACAGCCAGGAGGGGGTGGGAGTAGCCGAGAATGTGATGGAAGCTGGTGTGGCAAGCCTGTTGAATACAGTCATGAACATAAAAGAGACTTTACCTCCAGTGAGGTGGAAGCTGAGGCCAAATGACACCTGAAAATTGTCCTCAAACCTTCTCAAGAATGCTGTGTCATGCTTGTACCTCAACTTACATACATGAACATGAAGACACACACAAATACATCACACACACACACACACACACACACACACACACACACACACACACACACCATAAAATATCTGGTGCCTGTGAGTAAAAGATAATTTCACAAGGAGGAATTTCATATCTGTAGGTACATTGGGTATAGTAAATTTGCCTCCTTGGTAAGGCAAATTTCTTGAAACGTCATAAAACATCCTTAGTATAAATCAGTGTAGAAAAGGGACAAATACTGAGATAATATCTTGCCATGACACAGTATACACTCAGTCAATCCTTTACACTAATTTTGAGTCTGGCCGATGCTTAGGTCAGGATTGTACCAGCAAATACTACTGGGTTGGCTGCATTGGTGATATCATAATCAAAAGTTTACAACTAAATATGCCTAGTAAAGTCATCAATACAACCAATTTCTATCAAGCACCTTCTTATGAAAACTTGCTGAATTCCCTACACCAGCCACACATACACCGCGGATGATCAGAGCCTCAGAGTTTGTCCAAAACCTCAGCCAAGAGAAAAGAACCAAGCTTTTACCTCAAAGTTCCAAGCTCAAGACTGCTCCTGTTAGCCAGTGAAACTCACACACTCTCTCTCTCTCTCTACTTCTCTTCATTTTCTTTGTGTGTATGTGTTGTATGAGTGCATGTGTATAGGTATATTTATTTGTGCAGGAGGGGTGTGCATTCACATAGGGGCATGTGTGCATCAGGAGCAAAGGCTGTTGCTGTGTTTCTTTTGTAATCCCTCTCCACCTTGTTCTTTGAGACAGGATCTTTCCCTGCACCTAGAACTCACTGACTCAGCTAGACTGGACAGCCAGCCCACCCAGGATTCTCCTCTCTCTCATCCCCAGCACTGCCAAGCCTAGCATTTCATATGGAGAATTGAGATTTGAACTCAAGTCTTCTTGCTTGGGAAAGGACTTTATCGACAGAGACACCTCCACATCCCCTCCTTCTTCTCTTCTTCCCTTACACTATCAGTTCAAATTCTTTCAATTCTTTACCTCCTGCCTCCTCCACAAAGCCTTCTCTGGCTGCATCAAGCACACCTCCACCGTTCTCTGAATATGCTTTGACTGTGGAGTTAAGCACTTGAGGGCTCACTCTGTGGGTTCTTTGCTCTCCCTGCCTCTTCCTCCTTCCCTCCAGCTTTCTGTCCTGGCAAAGTTGCCAGTTGAAGTGGGAAGATCCTGCACAGAGTTGTGAAGACAAGAATGTGTGGGGTATAGCCTGCCAATAGCAGGAAGCTCATTTTGAAAGTGTGTGTGAAGAACAATCCTGGCGAACTTACAGAACGCTTAGTGGCACCATCAAGCAGAGGAGTTTCTAAGGGAATTGTGAGGGCAGCAAGAAGCTGTAGAAATCAGCCCTTCAGGGAAGCATGTGTTCTCAGCTGAACTCAGCTTGCTGAACTACAGTAGAGACCATGAGGAGGTGGTGCTCACTGATAGTCTATCTAGTGTAAGAACCCAGCTGATTTACAAAGTGTTCCTGGATCAATAATGCTTATAGGTGACATCATTCACTAAGCATTCACTATGTTCTGACAGTTGTTTAGGGTTTCACAGTCCCTATTGTTTTTCCAGATAGATAGCAGTTATTAAGTCTTTGATGAATTAGAACTCACTGAAGAACCTTTAGTGAGGCTTAATGTGATATTCAAACCCTTTCTTGTTGTAAAGACTCCGAAGTCTGATAGCTGATTTAAAAGTAGTTGCTAGCTGTTTATGATGGGGCATTTTTATATCCAGGAACTGGTCCAACCAATTTTATACAGGATTGGCCTTGCCAAGTTCATAGGGGAAAAAAGACAGTTTTATTAGCAGTCTATTGACATGGTAGGGAGCTAAAATGCAATATTCTTGAGCAAAGCAATGGAGGCTCAGAAGAAGGAGTCAGCTGCTGTTCCCCTCCTGGGAGATGATGAGAGCAATGAGATTACTTAGAACACTATTTAAATTTCACTTTGATGCACTTGCTAGTTCTGTGTTTTCCTGTACAGGAATATGGATAGAAACGTGCCATGACACATGTGTGGAGCCCAGAGGACAACCTTGGCTCGTAAGTTTTAATCTTCTACCTTGTTTGAGTCACGGTCTCTCTTGTTTCCACAGTAAAAAGTCAGACGAGCTGGTTCATGAGCTTTGGGATTTTCCCAACTCTGCTTCCCATGAACATAGATGAGAAGGATGATACTTGTGTCCAGCTTTACATAAGTTCTGGGGATCTGAATCCTAGTTGTCAGGCCTCTGCAGCAAATGCTTTTAACCACTTAGCCATCTTACCAGCCCTGTACTTGGTATTTTTACCAATCACCACAAGGACAGGATGCTAGATTCCCACCCTTTCTGTTCACCTATGTGTGGCTTGGAAGCGTCTGTTCTTCACACAATAGGCCAAAGCTATTGGTCAGCTGAACTTGGGCCCAGAAGGTCTGAGTCTATGGGAAAGATGATACTGTATTTAATATTGGTAGCACTCCATCCCAGAAAGAAAAGCAATGAGATGCAATTCTAAAAACTATAGATGCCAGAGAGAAAGATACAGCAGGCATGTTTTAAATGTATCAGGAATCTGGGCATGGATGACATTTTCTAAAGTCTTCTGAGGGGATTTGGACTCTTGTCAAACATTGGAAGTGGTTGTGGTACTGCTTTATTTTGCAAACAGATTCAAATAGGCTGGAAATATTCATATCTAACCCAAAGGCTGTCTAAGAGAGCAAATGTTTCAAATGTTCTCTCTGGCAATGGACTTCAAAAAACAAAGGAAAATTTAGGACTGATTTAAAGTGTTAGATGGTTTAAAATTAGTGAACACGATCAAGAAGAATGTTTATTGCACTTCCATCAGCAATGACATCTGCTGAGTAGGCCTTGACACAGAACAGGAGGCTCAGGCTCCAAGCGGGAGAATGTCAGCCCGGCCTTGGACCACACTTGGGAAGGGATCTATCCATTTATAGAAAATTGCAGAGGCATCCTATAACCCTAGGGATGCCTCTACCTGAATCTTTTCTGAATTGTGTTTTGTGAGGTTAGGAGATGGCTTGGATGAGAAAACTGAGTAGCTTACCCAAGAACAACTCATAAGAAGACTGAAATCTGAAGAGTTTGAATTCTATTTGAAAAATATCTAGAAATTTCATAATTCAGCTCTTGTATTGGGCAGGTACTTACTTCATGGGCCCACACATGGCATCATTCTAGTGCATCACTGGATTTGGATTGTGATTTATTTATTAAGAATTATGTTCCTCTATTTTCTAGTATATACAATTAATTCAGGGTTTTTCAATTTAGTAGTCAGCTCTTGGTGATTTCTCGGTTAGTTTAAAAGTTTTATATGATTGCTATAATCCACCATAGTAGATATTTATATTTTAAAAAATAACTAATGTTATTTTCTAGATTGAAACTTCTGGATTTATTTATATTTTATTGACTTATGTTGTTTAAATTCAACAAACCCTATTTCAAAGAATTTAAAAATCATTATTTATATAAATTTTAATTTTTAATTAACATATTTGATTAGACCTTATTTAAATGGGTTTATTAAAGAAACAGTAGGCCCTTAAGTTTTTAAACTACACCTTATGAAGTTTTTAAACTTTTAGTTATGAAACTAAGTGAAACTTAATAGTCCAATAACAACAAAATCAATTTTCTAAAGTTGAAAATATCACCACTGCTCTCGAGTGCTTTATTCATAAAGATATTTAATTTTTACTTGACGTTTATTTTTTTACCACAATTGAAATGTGTTTGATTAAGGTTGAAGTTATCAGAAAATAAGATACTATGACTAGTTGCACAACACGAGGATTCTCTCGATTTGCTGTTCCTGTGCTCCACTAAGCTCTCCTCACCTTGTTCCAATTTACTTTCATGGAAAGTTTGTGAACCAATTGTCATAAACTATGCTGGTGTTCCCTCAAACACCATGTAAACACCACAGGAAAATATTTGGTTTTTCAATGTGTTCAAGGGGAAAATAGGAAACATGAAACATTTCTATATGTATTTTTTTAATGACAGTATTAACTGGAGCTCAGAAAAACACACCTAGTTATAGGGTTGGGAGATGGCTCAGCAGTTAAAGGCACTTGCTTGGCCTGCAGGCCTGGGTTTGATCCTTAAGTACCTATTTAAAGGAGTATACACAAACTTGCTCATGCAGCAGCAAGAGGTCCTGGTACCCATTCTCTCTCATTGTTTGCCCACTACATAATGTAACTCATTATGGTCAATAAATATATATATATATATTAAAATTAAAAAAATAAAAAGAAGTGCTGGGCTGGAGAGATGGCTCAGCGGTTAAGGCACTTGCCTCCAGTGCCTAAGGCCCCGAGTTCAATTCCCCAGTACCCACATAAGCCAGACCCACAAGGTGGTAGTCCTGGTTCTCTCTCTCTCTCTCTCTCTCTCTCTCTCTCTCTCTCTCTCTCTCTCTCTCTCTCTCTCCCTCTCTCTCTCTCTCTCTCCTTGAAAATGAATAAATAAAAATAAAATAAAAAACTTTAAAAAAATTAACTTACTTCTCACATTTTGGGACATTGGAAAAATATAGGGCAAGATTGCAAGAACTGTGCAAAAGCTTAGGGATTCAAAATAAGTAAACCTTGAAGATGAAGAGCTGAAATAATTCACTGATGTGTAACCTACATTTATTTGGTTGCTTTAGGGGAATTGTGACTATGAGTAGAAAAATCACAATGTGTGTTTAAAGACAAGTATCATCAATATTTTGAAAAACTTGAAAGAAAATGTGTTAGTAAATCCATATCAATGCATTATCCAAAATATTTTCCTCATTATGGCTTCATTTGAAGCAAAATGTCAAATCAAAATTATTAGGTCAAAAGAATGACAACTACTTCCACATGTAACTTAAAGAGAGAAATTAAATTCTGTGTTTTTGCCAATAAAGGGATTGCATTCAAATCAATTGAAAGCATAATGTGTGTATTTCTTCCTTAGGTTTCATAGCATTAAACTGGTTAGAAAGATCGAGAGGAGGACTAGGGGATGGCTCAGAGGGTACACTTGTCATGCACACAATGGAAACCTGAGTTTGGATCCTCAGAACCCACATAAATCCAGGTGTGACAGTAGCATCTGTAATTCCAGTTCCTGCAGGGAGATGGAAGACAGAGACAGGAATTTCCAAGAAGCCCATGGGTTAGTTCGCCTGATGTTTACAGTGATGAAGAAGAAAAAGACCCTGCCTCAAAAAAGGTGGAAAAGTGATGACCCATATCTGAGGATGTCTTCTGACCTCAACACATGTATTATGGCACAGGTGTGCCTGTACTTACACATACATACACACATAACTGAAAAACTGAAGATTATCATTGAACTTCCTTCTTTAAAAATTACATTGGGGCTGAAAAGATTCCTCAGTGGTTAAGGCACTTGCCTGCAAAGCTTAATAACCCAGGTTTGATTCTCTAGTACCCATGTAAAGCCAGATGCACAATGTGGTACATGCATCTGGAATTCATTTGCAGTGACTAGAGACCCTGGTGTGCCCATTCTCTCTGTATTTCTTCTTTCTGTCTCCTTATGCATGCAAAAAAATAAATAAATATTTTTAAAATTACTTCTTATTACTTATCTCAAGTGTAAATACTTGGCATGCTCATCAAAAGATAAATATTAGAATATTTAAAATTTTTATTTGGTTGTTTTATACAAATTAAACATCTAGCATCATACCTAAAATTTAGTTTTACTTATGGCTTACAGAAAATGTAATTTTGATAAGCCCCATCCACATACATGATCCTGAATATTATAAGGTAGAAATTGAAATGTAGCATACAATGCTCTCTTTTATCAACACCATGCACAGAAAATGGTGTATTTTTTGGCAACCTTGGCCTAGTCAGTATCACCTACCAGAATGACAATCCATTGTCTCTGGGCTTCTGGAATGCTTTAACATGGCGAAAAACCAATCTGTTAATGTCTAAATTCTATTCCTGCCATGTCTTAGCTGGTGGTTGAAGGTGCCTCATGATACTTCCATTCTCCTCTTACTTCCTCTGAGAGGTTAAGCAAGATCAACTTGAAGTTCATGTGTGTTTGTATGACAAGAGTAGGAAAGAAGAATGTACTCTATATCCAATGATTCTTCAGTGTGTGTCAGATGGCATTTACTCAAATGTATTCATCTCAGGAACATTTCCATCTATAACCCTAGAATATCTGTGCTTTAATTTGTAGGAATTGCCAGCTAATCATGCTTTATAGAAGAATCAACTCTGCAGGCTGGCATATGGGATTTATGGGGTCCAAAATAAAAA
This sequence comes from Zapus hudsonius, assembly GCA_004024765.1. NCBI lineage: Eukaryota > Metazoa > Chordata > Mammalia > Rodentia > Dipodidae > Zapus > Zapus hudsonius. The sequence continues at coordinate 11,030 of PVHP010003830.1, forward strand.
TGCACAATGATATAATTAAGAAAAAATAAAGCAAAAGTGAAGGCATGGGAGAGGAAATAGAGAAGGGACTAATGAAGAAACAAGAAAATAGATGAGCCATAATAATAATTTGTCCAACCAGAAAGAAAAAATATGGGAGGCTTTAGAATGAATACCTGCATGAGACCCCAAATGGCCAGACCACCGGAATTGAGATTCCCTCATTGGAAAGCCATAGAATCAAGCTGAAACTTGAAGGGAGTGGATGGAGTTTGTTGTTGTCACTGTGGCTGTGGTTTGTTGTTGTTTGTCATGCCATGGAAAATGGAGAGATTCCAGCCTATATGAAAAAATTCATGTTTTCCATCAACCCCATGTTTAGCCAACAATTCTTTTCTATTCTCTGCTTCTTCACTGACACTGCTGGTCGTTGTTCAACCAGAGCGGTCATTCTGTTTTGCAGAATGAAATTTGCCAAGAGTGAGTGATAAATCCCATGGAAAAGCCAATCAGATATACAACTAAAATGGTTGCAATTTTGTCTGTGACAATCAGAAAAACACGAGCTCTTTAGGATTCCAGATGTTGGGGACAACTTGGGCCATTCAATGCTATCAAAAGCCTTGTGTGAAAAAAAATATCACTTTATTTCTGTTTTTTCCCTTTTCAGCTTGTGCTATTAAAATAATGAGCTTTTTTTGTTTGTTTGCTTGTTTGTTTTTTGTTTTGTGAGGTAGAGTCTCACTCTAGCCCAGGCTGTCCTGGAATTCACTCTGTAGTCTTAGGGTGGCCTCAAATTCACAGCAACCCTCCTCCCCCTGCCTCCCGAGTGCTGGGATTAAAGGCACAGTCCATCATAATAAGCTTTTTTGTCTTCTTTTATTTAACCTTTGAAACCTTCACAGAAACCCAAAGAATAAAATAGATAATTCATGTTGTGCTCTGTGTGGAAGCCTAGAAGGAACTCCACAGAATTCTTCTATTGAACTGTTGGTGGGGCTGTTTTGTGGTCTCTTTGAATTATGTTATGTATTTAGTCAGGAATTCTATGTGATCCTGTGGCTTTCATACACTAATGTGTATTACTAAAACACCCAGGGATATTGCTAAACACAGATTCGTGTTGAGGAAGTTTGGGATGAGACAAGTGAAACTGTACTTCCAACAAGCTCCCATTGGTCCTCTGGCTGTGAGACTTGGCCCATGCTCTCAGAAGCAAGGTAGTATTACTGGGTATATGCTATGCTATGCAACAGGTAAGAGGAAGTGTAAGTTCTCACCTGCTGTTATTGTTAAGGACTTCAACTATTAAAATAATCTGTAGGAATTTATTAATAATCTACAACATCATTACTTAATTAAATTACTCCTTTACTCAGAATTCAGTAGTATCAAGAGTCTGTAAGCTCTCTAAACCTCATTCTCCTTTGATGTGCAGACAGTCTTAACTCCATTAGAAGTAGGTTGAGAGACATCAGGAAAGTAAGGGTAAGTGGGAAATCTGTAAATTAGATCTGGGCAATGAAGTGGACTTGGGTGCTGGGTAAGTTCACAGGCTCTCCAGGGCATTATGTTAAGATAACAGCTAATGGACACTAATATTGGAGTCTCTCCCTCAACTTCCGCTACACTGTAACACTGGGAATATTTGCCTGTGTTACTTCCTTGACAGGCATAAAGAAATAATTTTGTCCCTCTCTTTGACAATCAAATCATTGAAATAAGATACTCAAAAAAATTGGAATTTCTCCCAGGAATCTCTTGCTGAGAGAAGGGAAATGCTGGAGCCTGGTATCAGCCAGAGAAAGAACTTATATTCCAGAAAAAGATTCCACACAGTGCTAACAATTTGTCCCTCCATCTATCATGAGAAACTTGAGTCCAGACAATGAAGGGTCAGTGATAGGCCATACCTTAAATAGCATCACAGCTTGGTCAGGATTGCTTAGCTATGTCTACTTCAGGCTCTCTACTTAAGCCTAAACTTTATGTCAGGACCCCAAAAATAGCTTGAGGTGTCACTGAATCTCTTTCCCTCTTAAACATGAATAAATCACCATTATCTGTTTTCACTATTAATTTGGCACTTTGAATTGCCCTTTCAAAGATGGGTGGACATCAATGAGGGTTGCTAGTACACAGGTTCTGATCCTAACTCTGGGTTCTACTTTGGTGAAGAGAATAGAAAACAATGTCCAGTCAGACAAAGGGGCATGATGGACTCAGAGTAGCATCTCTGCAAAAGGCCAATCATGTTACTGAAATGAAAGAAGCTGTCCCCAGGAAACAGGGGCCTGACTAGAAGTGAAGATATTACTATTCCTCTCCAGACAGCTCTGCAGTGTAGAACTACATTCTGTCAATATCCAGATATCTCAGGAGAACTAGAGATTCAGGTTTTCACTATACGTGACTCTGGAGGTAACTTGAGAGAAGACAGCTCAGTTGATAAAGCATGAAGACCCATGTTTGATCCCAAGTATCTACTACTTAACATACCCAGTGTGGTGGCAAATGCCTGTAATCCCAGCTCTGGGGAGGTGGAGACAAAAGAATCCTGGGAGCTTGCTTACTGGCTAGTCCAGACTAATTGGAGAGCTCTGGGCCAGGAAGAGATCTTGTGTCAAAAAGTAAATAGTGTTCCTGAGAATGGCACCAAATGTTGTCTTCTGTCCCCCATGCATAATGTGTGTATGTATACACACACACACACACACACACACACACACACACACACACACACAAGCAAAGTGTGTAGATCTTATTGAAAACACAATGTATGGTAGAGGAAGGAAACTGAGAAGTTTTCTAGTTTTTAGCCCTGGAAGAATAGTTGTATTTCATGTGCAACCATAATGAATCAAAACATTCAAGTATGCTATGAATATTCTACATATATATATATATATATGCATATGCACACGTGTACACAAATATATATGTGTGTGTGTGTGGAGAGAGAGAGAGAGAGAGAGAGAGAGAGAGAGAGAGAGAAAGAGAGAGAGAGACATTTAAAAGCAGCCTGTAGACACGTAATGCCATCGATCAGCATCGAGAGACCCTTCAAGGTCCAGAATGGTAACCAGCCACCAGATAACAGTTAGTGCAGTGCTAGAAGGCATTGCAGAAGCTGCCAGGGGAAGCTGATCAACGACACTGGAGTAAACAGAGACCACTGGCATGAAAAACAGTCTGTGGCAATGAGTAGGCTGACCATACCTCCTACTGGGAAAGAACAGTGAACCAAGAAAGGAGCACAAGTGCAATGGAAGACCCTGGGCCTGGGGGAGACAATCAACAGCTTTTAAATTCAGCCAAATACTCCACTCAGTGAGGGGAAGCCCGTGACTGGAACTAGGGAATCAGTGCAATATGCACTGGATCCCGTACTCTTGGGTTCCCAAGAAAAGATGCTCTATGGGACTGATTGACGGGGATGCTACTAAAAATAGAATCTAGGTAATCCAGAATTTTGTATATTTGTTAACATATACTGATCTCACTCTCCAATGGAGATTATGTTTGTATTTTTCAGGATGCAGCAAGAGAGTTGTGGCCCATCTAACCCTATCAAACGACTGTAGGCTAATAGCTGAGAGTCTCGCAAGAGATGAGCCACCACAGTAATATCGTGGAGGATCCATATGGAGCCCCGCAGAGAATGAGGGGATGAAAAAGGGACCCATAGCCACAGCCATTCAATCAACACAGGATAAGCCAGTGAGACAGAAACCAACAATTTTCGACACAAAGCCCCCTAAGCTCACAACATTAAAGCAGCCTTAATACTCTACTCACCCACCACAACTCAGGGAACTGAGCGGAAGAGGGGGCGGAAAGAGGTGGGAGAGACTATCCAAAGGCATGGCACCCCTCACTAACAACACACTTGGGCCAGGAGAACTGGGCTGAGTACTAGGTTATCCATGGTCCTCTGCCACAAGGACTGATCCAGGTGACCCACAGAGGAGGAGGATATCCAGCTGATTGGGGAGGGGGGGCCACTGGGGAATTGGGGATAACAACTCATTGTTTGCCCACTAAATAATGTAACTCATTATGGACAATAAATATGTATTTTAAAAAATAAATAAAATAAATAAAAGCATCCTGTAGAAATCTTGGTCAACAGTTATTTATTTTTCCTTATGGAAGTTCTTGTGGGATTGTAGTTCATCACAGGCTATAATGACCTCCAGTGTGGACCGCTTATGAGAGACCACCTACCTTCTATAGCAATTTCATAGGGATTGTGATGAGTATTGGTGAGCATCTCCATCTTTTAGGTTAAAACAAGAGTACAAAAACCTTCTGATTCATGTATGAAAGCTTCATGGGACTTGATATCCAGCTGACTGGGGATGGGGAAGGGGGGCAACGGGGAATTGGGGATAACAACTCATGGTTGGCCCACCAAACAATGTAACTCATTATGAACAATAAAGAAAAAAAAATAAAGTAACAGCGGCATTGAGATTCCCTGTCTATTTCAGAGGAAGAAACCTCTGGTGACTAGATGTGCAGCAGTAAGATCTCTCCATTGTCACTGAAACAAAATTTTCCCCCTACTCGCCTTCTATCCCCTCTCTCACCAAAGGCAAAGTTCTGATGAGTGTATGGAATAATCTAGAATACAGTATGGGCTCTGTTAGACTCCTGCTGTCTTCCAGGTTAAGATGTCTGGGTGTGGACAGGCTCTGCTGCAATGAAATAATCAATTCTCCTAAAGTTTCTCTCAGCTCATTATGCAGTTCGTAGGTCATGATTACTAAAGAGCTCTCTGAGAAAAACAGGAGGAGAAAAGCTAGACTAATATATTGTTTAATTGACCAGTAAGCACAGTAATTTGTTTCATTAACTTGTTTTCACTTCCTGAGTTGTCAGTCTCACTGAGAAGAATCAATGTTGGATGCCCACAGATGTGCAGATGTTATAGGATCTTGTGTACCCAAGGAAGGAGCTTGGCAACCAGATCTGCTCTGCATCCAGGTAATTAAGCAAGAGCATGTGGTGGTTTCTTTTTTGTTACACACATCCCCACCTCAAAACTTCAAAGTCAGCAACATTGTTACCAATAATAATATGAAGGACAAACCATTTACACAGTAAGCTCTCTAGTAGTTCCTTTAAATTTCTTCTTCTTTCTCCCTTGGTGTTTTTAAGGTAGAATCTTGCTGTACTCCAGGCTGACCTGAAATTTACTATGTAGTCTCAGGATAGCCTCAAACTCACATTGATCCTCCAACCTCTGTCTCCTGAGTGCTGGGATTAAAGGTGTGCACCACCACCCTGGACTACTTTAAACTTTTAAATAACAAAAGAAGTAATAAGATTTCTACTTGACCAACATCACACTAGATTGTCTACAAATTTCCTGCTTGAGTTGTTTCTCAAATCAATGCTCCATTTCAGCATGATTGCAGATGAACCTAAAACAAACCTTATTCAGATGAGCAAAACTGCCCACTGACCATTAGTTACAAGAAGTAATAACTACAGGCTAGGACCTAGCTAGGGTGGAGTGCTCGCCTGGCATGCGGGAAGACCCGAATTTAATCCCCAACCCTGAATAAACTGTATGGTGGCACATGAGTGTCACCACAGTGCCTGGGAAGTGGAGACAAGAGGATCAGAAGTTGAAGTTCAAGACTATCCTTGGCTTCATACTGGGTTTGAGGCAAGCTTGAACTACATGAGAATTAGAATGTGGAGAAAGACAGAGAAAGAGAGAAATAGAAGAGAGGGAAAGAAGAAAAGAAAGGAAGGAAGGGAGAAAGGGAGGAGGGAGAGTCAATGATTGCTATTCTAAGCCATTATCATTTTACTTGACAATAGATAATTGATACATTTGGTTTTCATAATTTTTACTTAATATGGATTTGCACAGCTTAAAAATCATTACAACCTTCTTTGATTATATTTTTACGGATGGTAAAAAATAAATAATAAAATGCATATAGTGAGTGGCAGTTTTTTTTTAGTTTAGCAGCTTTTCTCCCCACACTCACCCTCCCACCATCCACACTCAAGTACTACTGTAATGTCCATTCCTAAAATGTAGCCATTGTTCTTAACTTCCGGGTAAACAGCAAAATAGAAGTGAACTCTGTGTAATACAGTGAAGAAGAGTGTAACAGATTCTATTCCTGTGAGAGAAAGAACTGACAAAAATAAATAAAAATGGACAAAAACTCATATAAGTGGTACTGCAAAGCCTTCCATGCCATGTGCATATAGCATGTGTGTGTGGTGTATGGACACGCATGTATTCCATAAACACACATACTGAGGTCAGAGGAGGATGCTGAGAGCTCTGCCCTATTTCTGGAAATTTCTCACTGAGCCTGGACCTCTCCAGATTGAGTGACCAGTGATCCCCAGCAATGCTCCTGTCTATGCCCCCCTCCCCTCAGCACAGGGGTTACAGACCTGCATGGCCTTGGGTGCTGAGGATTGGCCTCAGGTCCTCATGTTTGTGCAATGAAGGCTCTTATTCACTGAACCATCTCGCCAGATTCTATTTTATTTTTAATTAGATTTTTGTGCTTTGTTTAGTTGTCTTGTTGTAACTTGTATTTTATTGCAATAAGATGCTATGATTCTTTCTTTTTTTGTGCATAGTGTATAATATTTTTTCATTGATTTATCACACCTCCAAACCACAGACTTGCTGCTTCATTCATACAGTCCTCTTTCTTTTCCATTCCCTCTTTCATATTAATACCTTTACTCAAAAACAAAAACACTATAAAGAAACAGACGAATGAAGGAAGGAAGTCAATACTAGACCTATATAGGAAAATAAACCAAGTACATGGGTGAAAACTATCAGAAATTTGGAGAAGTTCAAACACAAAGAGAAAAAAATAGCAAGAAAGCAACTGGGTGTGGTGGCAAACCCCTTTAATTTCAGCACTTGGGAGGCAGAGGTAGGAGGATCACCTTGAGTTCAAGGCCACCCTTGGGCTACGCAGTGAATTCCAGGTCAGCCTGGAAAGGAGTGAGATTCTACCTTGAAAAAAAAATAATAATAATCATAGCAAGGAAATTGAAACTCTGAAAAAGAATCAAGCAGGATGAGTTGATCCAATTAAAATAACAGGAAAAGACAGTGAAAAAGTTTACCAATGGACAAAGCGGAAGAATCAAGACTGATAGAATACAGATGTGGTCAAGACTATTTAAAATACAGATGTGGTCACTTTAAGAGACCGACCAGTTGCTGTCCAGGCTCTTACACAGTGCCTTCCTGAAATGGAAAGGAATAATATACATATAAGAAGAAGAAAGACAGTCCCCACTCATGTGAGCACAGGGAAGAATAGGTTTCCTGAGAGGAATAAGTAAAAAAAAAGGAAAACAAGTAATTGACACACAATCAATTGTTCAAACTCCTATTACTAGTAGACAAATACTATAAATACCCATAACCCTACCAGGAAGAACACCTGCTGCCATGTATTTCCTTTTCCATTCAGGCCTCAGGTGCTGATCAGCCTCAATGGTAAAGCCCTGGTGAAGCTTGAGGGACATCCATATTTCTACAAAGTGTAAATGGGTCAAACGAAACTTCCTTCAGCAACTTTTCATTTCATGAGCAGTTGTCAAGGCCTACTTCATCCTTAAGGATAAGGCAAACAGAGAGCATTCTTTGTAACAATAATTCAAAGTCATCAAGCGCAATGGCATCCGTGATTATGACCCCCATCTGATAGTGTTCTACACTTAAGAATAACAAATGAATAGATATTTATGAAATATACATGAGAAAATTAAAGTCACGACTGCAAGATTACATGAAGAACTTGACAATATCCTGGCTTCAAAACAAGAGGTAGGAACACTGGGTTAGTTAGCATGGAGAGTGGTAAATATGTCTCAGATGAAAGAATAAACAGGTCACTGAAAGCCTCTTCTACTCAAGAGATTTGGAGTACTTAATAAGCATTTATGTGCTGAGAAAAAACCCTCACCCTTCTAAGTGCCTCTGATGATTTGCAAAACAGTACACACCAAGAAGCCTGCAAAAATTCCTCACTGTGGAGCGTGAGAAACAGGAAGACTTCAGTGAACAAAATCAATTTTGTCCAACTTCCCTGCATAGCTGCCATCAAGTTACCTCACAAGAAACAGAGTTCTTATTGATCCACCCACCTCTATCACCCTCACTCTCTACCTCTCCACTTTGCTATTTTACAGTCTAAGAGAGAAGGGTAGTTTTCAAAGAAAGTTACTACAGGATGCCTTGCATTGGCAGGCTTATCATATTATATATATTTTTTAAACACATTAGTTAACACTAGTTCTCAGACTCTGGTGTCCTGTAAAATCAGCAACATTTAGGTGTGCTGATCCTGAGATCCGAGCCCTAGAGATTAGGATGGGACCCTTCATTTAGCATTCAGCCCTGATGACTCTGCCATAGAAGGTTTGGGGAGAGAGAAAGGGGAGGGAGGGAGAGAGAGAGAGAGAGAGAGAGAGAGAGAGAGAGAGAGAGAGAGAAAGAGAGAGAGAGAGAGAGAGGGGTCATGCAGAATAGATTACAAGACCCTGTAGTACTTTTGAAATATAACAAATACATAAATAATAAACCTTACTTTTAGATAAAATGTCAATAATAATAAAATATAATCAGTGTCTCTATGTGATGAACTCACTTTTACCTACATCTCCATGTATCTCTTCATATATTTCTCTAGGTTATTATATTCCTAAAAATACAGCCAACTGGGTTCAATAAATAGTCACCCAATGAATAAATGCAATGTGTGAGTTCACTGGTACATCAGAGTTTACATTACAGGCATGTAGTAGTACTGTTTAATCCCCATTAATGTTGACATTTATGTGTAAAAGTAATAGATTTATTATTTATTGATTTCAAAAATTACTCAGTCCTATTTTCCATTTATCTACCATGCTTCTATCTTTCAATTTGTATATCTCTGTCTCTCTGTGTTTCCCAGGACTTAAACAACAAAATGAACTTAAAAATAATTAAGTTTTTACCTAACACTAGAAAAAGCAAACCACTCTAAGCAGAGTAGATTTGGCCAAAACCAAAGTCAAATAAATATGAAGCCTGTTGTTAGCTAAAATAATTTCTCTAACTTAATGAAATTTGTCCAAAAGGTAGGAATTGATCTGATTGCAAATATAAGCATTTTCTCTAGTGGAACCATTATTATTAATTTCTGTTGTAGTTTGAATGGGTGCCTCCCCAGGTGATTCAAGAGTTTATTAAAGCTTGTGATTTGTCTCCAGCCTTGTGACTGGAGGAGGAGGAGGTGTCACCTTAGCCTGGTCTCCTAGGCTCCAGCCCTAAGGTGTGTCTGGGGTAGATCTGGAATTTCAGCTTTAGACATAAAAGAGCAGTCTGGGATCTGCAGCTTTTACTGTTTGCTGATGTTTGTGTGGTGCTGGTGGTGAGTTTCTCTCTCTAATTGGATCTGTGAAAACTGGGGGGGGGGGTGAAACCTCTTTAACCATTATGGAACTTGCCCTGGATCTATAACTTCAATAAATACTTTCTTCCCAAAACTGTGCCTGGTTTGGAGATTCATCCCAGAGGTGTGTGAGTGACAATGACAAACATTGTAGCTTGATTCTTTTCAGAAAAGTAAACATGCCTACCAATTACTTCCTATTACCCTTGGTTACTTATTTTCATCATATCCTTAGATGACTTCCCTTGATCACAATCACAAATGAAAGATGACTGGGACTCAATCGTGGCACAAGTATGTCAAGACCTAATGCAGAAGACTTCCAGATGAATAAGAGAGCCAACGGAGGAAAAAACAAATCAGTATGGCAAAGTGGTACACATAGCCTCAGGATCAACCTGAACTGCTGCATGGTATTTGCCTCCATCTCTCCCAACCATCATGTGAACACAATAGTACTGAGTCATTCTATAATAGTTGTCATTGCATATGATGGGATGTGGTTGCTATGGCAATGAGGAGAAACAACTAAGATAGAAGGCCATTAGAAGGACTGTGTTATTCAGATAAACCTAGACCATATGTGATTTTTGCACCAACTTATTTTTATAAGCTCGTTTTGGCATTTCCCTTTGCCTCATTTCAGGATGCTAGATAGAACACATCACAAAGCTAATAAAATATACCAACAGGATTTATTTTTGTCAAGATTCAAGGAAATTTATATCACAGCTAAATTTCCTTGCATCTTTAGGAACATAGGAAGAAATTAGAGAGGATTAAAGTCTGACAACCACTTTACCATGACTTTCTGACTAGGATTATTCTAAAATAATATGAGACACATACAATGCCAAGCATCAGTTTCAATGTGATGCACGATAGTACTAGGATGACTGTCTTTTCATTTTTTTTTTCATACAGCCCAGCTGAAAGTACCTGTCTGAGAAAGCTCAATACCACCAGAATGATTTTCTGTTTGCTCTAGTCAGAACATGGTAATAGGCTAAGATGCCCTTGAGTTCCCCCTTAGGGCAATTACTTTAGAAAGCTTGCAATTATAAATCCTATCTCTGACCTGTTGAGATAGACACCTTCTGTCACCCACAGCTGTCCCCTCAAGGACCAGAGGAAACATCTCTTTGAAATGCAAACACTCCAGGACCCTGTGGGATAATAAGGCTCTAGCTTTGATAAGCGTCTTGCTCCAGCTTTCTAGACTAGCATCTAACATGAAAATGTAGGAAGTATGTTCCTGAAGGAGGAACAGAAGACATCTTTGTCATGGGCAGCCAGGGACAAAGGCAGAAGGAAAACATGGATGCCACGTTGCCTGCCCTGGCAGGACTAGAACACAACACGTGTCTTTTTCAGTCTCATCCACAAGCAAGCAAGACTCCCTGGCAACTGCTTCTGGCTTCTTCCTTACCTAACACACCTGGGTGGGCTGGCCCTTCCTGGGTCAGCCTCTTGAGTCCACCAACCAATCAGATCTCTCCCTTACATACCTGAGTCTGATGACAATTAGACTTGTTTTAAAGGGGCCTAACCACAAGGGGAAATTTCTTACATTCTCCAGGCACCTGCGCCTGGAGAACTCTCCATGTTCTTGCGTTGGTAATTTCTCCTGCAGGCTGGGAGGGGGAGAATTTCTTCTTAGCTCGGGAACATTTCAAGAAACGTCTTGTTTTTTGGTATTTTCTCGTTCTGTTACATGTAAGATCTCTCTTTAAGCCCTGAAGTACTTTACTTTCTCTTAGTCTTTTCTGACCTCCTATGTGAGTGAGAAGGTGAAGGGCAGGTTGTAGCTGGGGTCTCTCCCATGCTTTGCTTCCCATGTGCTTGTGGGTGCCATGGGCATGAGTGCCATGTGTGTGGGGGGGTGCCACGAGTGTGTAGGTGCCATGTGGGGAATACCACTTGTGCCTGGGTGTTCCTTATTCAAAGGCTTTTCCCAGGTGATTCCTCCGTGAAGGAGAGTCTCTCCATCTTCCCTCCCTGTTTCCATCTGGCAAGGGGGAGAATTCCCCACTGGCTGGAGTCTCTCAGTTGGTAATTCTCCCTAAAATAAACCTCATAATTCATAATTTACCGTTCTCATGGTCATTTTTTTTCAACTCTTTGCTAATGCAGATAAGAATCCAAAACTTTGGGTTCACAAGCCTGAGATCTCCTTCATGTTTATAGAATTTAATCCCTCCCTGGTCCCAAAATCCTGTATCCTTCCCCTATATAAGTGAGCAGACCCATTAGATTCTCTAATCCAGCTAATATACTTTCCATATTTACTTCATGGTATTTGCTTACCAACCAAGAGATATTGATGATACAGTAAAATGCATATCATACGTTACAAGCATTATATTTTTGTTACATTCCCTCTGTTCTTTTAACATTAGCATCAAGGAGCATTCTTTATCAAATTTCATTATATGTTAACCAATGTATAAACTAATTAGCAGGTGGCAAAATGGTATGGGTTGTAGATCTTAAAGATGAATCCAAAACTACTTGACTTTCTACTTCTTTCCAATTTCTGCCTCCAACATTGACAATTGTTTTTAATATTATTCTGTCCCTACCATGTGTTAAACAGTAACAAAGACCAAAACTGTTATCCAGAGATAACACGACCCACCAATGCAGCAATTAGAGTCTGGTTTCTGAAATGACATATGCATGTGTACAGCAGTTACCAAATAAAACAGTACATATTGATTAAAATACTTTCATTGTAAGTAAATAAGATGTTATGGTCTATGTCTCAGTAAGAGAAGGAAAAATACAAGGAATAGAATGCATGTCTCTTATTTAAAGAAGCTCAGAATTTAATTCTACAAAGGAATGACAAGAAACATGTGACTCAGCCAGCATTTGAAAAATAAGTCGTGAAATTACTAGATCTCACAGTGAATAGCTTATACACATAGACACAAATTCTTCTAGATTAAACTTGGAAAAAAGTTTGATTTCAATATTACCACTGTAAACTTTTATATCTATCATACCCCAAAGAAATACCTTTATAGCCATTAACTCGGGAGACTTATCATTGGTCAGATTCTGATATGTTCATAGAGGAAATACAGATGGCAGAAATAGATGAGCTTGTGTTTTAAGAACAGTTTTGTTTGCCTGGTAAATCTACACTGGCCATTTATTGCTCGTGGAGTATTATGGAAGGGCTGAGGATGGAGCCTAGTGGTAGAATGCTCACCTAGTGTGAAATGCTAGATAAGACTGCAAAGGTAGAACAGGTCAGTAGGGACTGATAGTACACCTCAGGTCATTGGTCTTCACTAGACAGGTTCTGTACATGGTGCCTTTATGTAGGTGCACCAAAAATAAGACATAAATTTAGACTAAATCATCTTTGTCAGACCTAAGGTTTTTTATAAAAAGATGATTAAATACTTTGAAAACTGTATGCATAGATAATTTAAAGGAAGGTCAGCAGGTTGGTTCATTCAGAAATACTGATGTATTACACTTTTATAATTAAAGCTTCATTATGGGAATTATGGCTCCATACCACATGGGCCATGATGGCCCCATGACTGAATCTGTGCTCTAGCAAGAATCAATGTAAAATCAGTAAGAATGAACTCAAGAAGCAACTCCTTAGGTTTTAGAATTTTTTTTTCATTTTATCAACTGAGTATTGTTTAAGAAAATGAACTTTCATTTAATTTATAACCATCTAAGATGAAATTTTCAGTGCTTTCCTCTTCTATGTAATGTTTTTTTGTTAATGCTGAAACTTCAATATTTCCTTTAGTAAGACTATTTTACTTTTTATTTCATACGTATGTGGTGGTGGTGGTGGTGTTGGTGGTGGTGGTGGTGTGTGTGTGTGTGTGTGTGTGTGTGTGTGTGTGTGTGTGTGTGTGTGTGTGTGTAGGGCAAAGGTTGATGCTGGGTATCTTGGTTAATTGTTCTCCCCTTTATTTTACTGAGGCCACATATTTCACTTGAGTCCGGAGCTTATCAATTCAGCTTGTCTAGCTGGCCTGCTTACCCAGGGGCTCCCCATCTCTGTCTCCTGAGCACTGGTATAGAAGAATGGGCTACTAAAGCCATCTACATTTAGGTGGGTTCTGGGGATCCAATTGTAGGTCCACGTACTATGTGATAAGTCTTTGCCCACTGTACTTTTTCTCCAGCCCCCAAATTGTTTATTTAATAATAAAAGATCAATTATAAATATAGAAACACTTTAAGATTGGGAAAATATTTCCTATTGTATACTCTAGATTTTTTAACTAGTCACTTCTCAAAGTGTACCACTATCAAACTACATTTATCATGAGTATGTGTCTTACAGGTTGTGATGGTTAGGTTTTGTTGTCAACTTGATTTTTTAATTATCTTGGGTGGGTCTCAGGATGTTTACAGGAAGCAACCTCTCAGCAAGGGGCAGGATGTAAAGAAGCTCAAAGAAGCTGGAAGTAAACATCCTTTCCTGTGTGGGCCATGCATGAAGGAAATTCCAGAGACTCAGCTCATTAAGTCTGGGAAAGGGTTGCAAGACTCCACCCTAAGCCTATATAAAGGAGAAGAAATTCTCTCCTTGCCCTCCTGCTTGTTTGATGTTGTGTGTGTGTGGTATAGGTGATGGGTTTTTCTCTCTGCTTGGACCTGTGAAAGAGGGCCAGCCCCTTTCACTATTATAGAACTTCCCCTCAATCTGTAGTTTCAATAAATCCTTTCCTTCCCAAAATTGTGCCTGATTTGAAGATTCATCCCAGTGACGTGTGGCTGACTATGAAACAGGTTAAAAGGTGATTTGAAACTAAAATTTAAATAATAAAGTAATAAAATTATCACATTTTTATTTTCTTAAGGCAGGATATTATCGTGAAGCACAAGCTGGTTTGTAATTTCTAGGGTCAAATATTTCAAGTATCTCTTGGCATCTGGAACTATAAGTGTGAACCAACATTCCAAGCTCCAAAATCTACTTCATTTAATTTTTTCCAAAAAAGATATGAAATTCTCAATTATTTTTATCATTATTAAAAATTATAATGCTGACTCTTCCTGGGGACCAGAGTCTTAAATTCAAGTGAATAAAGCATAAAGAATCTGAATTAACCCCCCCCCTCCAAGAGATGCATTAGAAGGACCCTTTGAGAAAGGCGACAGTATAGCGGAGGTTTTGATTTGTGTGTTTGGTGTGGAATGGATGAGAAGCACTCAAATCTGACTGATTAACGCAGGCAGACTTAGCAGCAGTTCCAGAGGTTGAATGCCACCTTATTCCTGAGAATTTCCAATATTAGGAAACACTATGCCCAGGCTCTGCATTTGATTACACCCATTTCCTTGGTGGTTTGGGTCTCTATCTCCTTCATCCTGGCTTGTGTCAAATGGCCATGACCATGCCCCTTTCCTAATGGAACTTTTCTATAGTTAAGGAAAATCTGATTCACAGAATGGGGTTCTGTTGTGACCAGCCATCTTTCATGCTGTTCTGAAACATACTACAGAAGTGTTACAAAGTGAATCATCTCTCCCCTCCTCAGTGCAACTAATATATTTCTGAAATACATAATACATGACAAAGCCCTAGCATTCTCACCAGGCTAAAAGTTAAATCATATTGCAGATAAAGTCTAGAAAATAAATATAACATGACTTTCACTTGAGAGCAAAGACCCTCTTGTTTAGTAATTACTCAGGCATGATGCCTTGCACTTTAGATCAATCTATACCAATTCTACACTTGCTAGGCTTAAGATAAGGTACTCAGAGGATAAAATTAACCACCAATTCTGGGATTTCTAAGACAAAAAAGTCTCTGCCACCAGCACTGTCTCTCCTTCTGAAGACAAATGTTAAGACTAGGTTTTCTTTTTCCTTGGTGTGTGTGTGTGTGTGTGTGTGTGTGTGTGTGTGTGTGTGTGTGTGTGGTATTATGCAAGTGAACATGCATGTTCCCATATGTGCAGTTGTACATGATGTGTGTGCATATATGTGGACTACAGAGGTCAATGACATGTAGCTTCATCAATCAGTCTTCATCTTGTATTTTGAGACAGGATTTCCCACTAAACCAGAGCTCATCAATTCTGATAGTCTAGCAAGGCAGGAAGTACCAGGGATCTTCCTGTCTTCACCTCCCCAGTAACAGGATTACTGGATATACTGTTATATCTGGATTTTATTGGGTACTAGGGTTCCGAACTCAGGTCTTCATGCTTGCACACTAAGCACATTGCCCAATGAATAATCTCCCTAGCAATGTAATTTTTTAACTACTTCTGCTTCTTGAAATCACAGAAATTTATAAATTATCTTTCATTTTCTTTTACTTGTAGTCTGTCTCAACTTCTGTATCATGAAGGAAGGAACCATATCTCCATGTTTGGATCTTCCACCCTTCCTTCCATGCTATTCTCTTTTTATCTTAAGTAGACACCAGACATAATATCAATTAACTGACACCTAGGTGAATATGCCTAGAAATCATGAAGTGAAATCAATCACTGCTTCAAGTTTATGGTATTAAAAAGTTCTCAAATGCTTTGAAAGTATCCACAGGCACCTGAAAAATCTTGAAGTTACTTTTAAAGTTCTGTGTCCTGTCCTTGGTAAGTCTTCTCTCTCTTCAAATCAGCATTCAAGATACATTTTAAACTTCTCATTTGATTTCAGTTTTTTTCTTTTATTTAATTACTCGAATTACAAAAGTTCCATTTCCAACACATTTTCATGGCAAATGTACACTATTTCGAATACATTAAAGCTAAATAGTCTTTTGTGGACAGGCCTCCGGGGAAAGATAACCTCCATTTGTAACTGTTTCTGTGGGAAAATGAATTCTGGGTTCCAAACAACTGATTCACAAATGAGCATTTGGATAGCTACCCATTTGTAGGAGGAAAATTTCTTCCTTTCTTTTTTTTTTCTGCACTTTAATCTGTATGTTTAACAAGGTCATCCAATGTAGTACTACTATGAGAAACTTTTCCATGACAAGACGTATTTCAGTACCTGAGGAAAGAAGTCATCCCCTGAGAAGATTGGAGCTATCAGTGCTCATTTTGACTTTTCGCTCCCATAAAAAGGTCTACTCAGACATCCAGCCACAAGCCTTGGACTTTATAAAAGTAACTTTCGCCCTTAAGCTTCCTATTTATGAAATGAGAAAAGCAACCCGAGGAACTATCATAATCAGAGAGATATATGTAGAGCCCCTAACAAAAACTTTCCCTTAAATCCAAGGCCTTAACTACTTGGAAATCTCCGTGTTCGTTCTTAAATAAATTGTTGTTCACCTATGCACTTATCAGGCTAGCTGACTTTTGGGAGATTCCCCTATCTCACGTACTACTTTGATGTTGGGATTATGGTCACCCACTATAGCATTTGGCTTTGTATCATGTAGCTGACATGTCAGCAAGTTTGTATATAGCAGCATCACCAAAAACATGGGTACTTTATTTATGTTATTATATTACAATATCTCTGTGGTTATATGTTTATAAACTTTTTCAGATCTGTTACAATCTTGTTGAACCACGAAAGCACATGCAAAACAACTTTCACCAAATCATTGCTATGTAGCAAATGACTATATAATAAATTATCGATATCAGAAATACAAAAATATTACACAAAGTTTGCACTGATTGAAATTAAAGTTGTGTGGGCTGGAGGGATGGCTTAGCAGTTGTTTTCCTGCAAAGCAGAAAGATCCAAGTTCAATTCCCCACCAGCACCCATGTAAAGCCAGATGCATATGGTTGTATATGTGTCTGGGTTCATTTGCAGTGGCCGGAGACCCTAGCATGCCCATTCTCTCTGTGTATGCCTCTCTCTCTCTCTCTCTCTCTCTCTCTCTCTCTCTCTCTCTCTCTCTCTCTCTCTCTCTCACACACACACACACACACACACACACATAAATAAATAAATAAATATTAAAATTAAAGTTGTGGAGCTGATTAAACTCCTCACCAAAGTAGATAGAGAGATAGGCAGTCAGTTAATTGAAAGACACTCGACATCACTGTCATTATAGCACTGCAAATTTAAAGTAACAAAGCATCATTGCATATTGGCTGAAATCTCAGAACAACATATCATAACAATACAGCTGGTGAAACAGGCTCGTTCATTATTTTCCAGAACACACAAAGGAATAGTCACTTTGTAAGTTTTCAGTTCCTTTTCTTTTTAAAAATATTTTGTTTATTTGAAAGAGTTAAAGAGACAGAGAATGGGTAAAACAGGGCCTCTAGCCACTGCAAATGAACTCAAGATGCATGTGCACCACCTTGTGAATCTGGCTTTAGTGGGTACTGAGGAATAGAAGTCAGGTCCTTCTGTTTTACAGGCAAGCGCCTTCACCCCTGAGCCATCGCTCCAGCCCATTTTTAGTTTCTTTTTAAGAAAAACATAGTCTTAATGTATGTTCCCCCTAGTCACAATCAAAGGAATTTACCCAACTGATAGGAAAATACACATACCTAACAACAAAGTATGAATGTTGCTAGCAGTTTAATTCAAACTCACCCAAATCTGAAAATAACCAAGATGTTCTTCATAGGATAAATGGATAAACAAATGACAAATCCTCAGATAATGTTGCTTAGTAACATAATTGAATGAACTAATCGTCTATGGTATGATGTTAATGAATATGAAATATAATTTATACCAAGAAAGATGCCTGTCTCAAAGGACTACACATTTGATGATTCTACTCAAATGATGTATGTATGATTCCCATGTCTGTTACTCACATGAAGTCTTGTATGTATGATTCCCATGTTTATTAATCACATGAAGTCATTAGGGTGAGTGTTGATGCCAATTCATAGAAGTACACTGGACTACTTTAGGGTGGTAGAAGTATTCTCTCTATATATGTAATATACATACTTTCATAAAACAAAGACTGAATCCTAAAATGTGTAATTTTTAAGACTAGTACATTAGCATATCTTGTTACAAAATACATATCTTGACAAAAAGAACCTAACTGTATGATCAATGTACAAAATTACCTTGTGAAGAAGATAAGCTATACTAAAAAACTAAATAACCTAAATAACTTTGAAAATAATAAGATATAAACAAAGACACATAAGCAATGAATTCTAGTCGATAAAACTGTTTCTCAAAGGGAAGAAGGGCTAACAATTGTGAATCTGCTATGCATATAGGCCTGCCTGGATAGGGTAAGTAAATAGTTGGCCAATGTTAGAGCCAGACCCCTCATTGTTGAAGGTGAAAGTTATAGACAAGCAAAGGAAGAAAACTACAGCAATTTATGTGTACAATAAATTAAAAACAATAGCATGAACTTATGTTTAAATAGTGTGGGTACAGATGGACAAAAGATTAGATATAATATAATTATAGATATGTGTCTATTCATAAATACTAATACACACGTCTCGTTCCTATCTCTGTTGATAAGATCTAGAAGCACCAATATCCCTGCAGTAAAAAGTAGACCCAGCACAAAGAGTGGTTTCAATCAAAACTTACTGTAAAAATGCTACAGATATCTTGGAGAAATAGTTGATTATAGGGCCAAGCTGGAAATATATGAGATAAGTCTGTTACATCTTATAGTAGATAGATAGATAGATGATAGATAGATAGATAGATAGATAGATAGATAGATAGATAGATAGATGATAGATAGATAGATAGATAGATAGATAGATAGATAGAAAGATAGCACCCTCTACACCAGGTTGTTCTTACCCATGATTACTGTGGGTGTATCCTGCAGTATTATTACAAATTTATAAGAAGGATTTCTGTGTAGAATGCCCATATGTCATATGAGATATTTAGGTTCCTTACTGCCTTGCAACCAAGACACAGTCTCTGACCAACCAAGACATAGTCTCCCAGCTGGGACACAGTCACCTAACCAGGACAGTTTCCAAGTAGCACCTCCTCTCTCCTCTAACTTGATTTTCTTCTCCTTTACACCTATTTCATTTTTAAAAAAATCTTTATATGAATAATTATAAACATTTTATGAGTAAATCTTGTGAATGTGCCCCCATATCCCTCCTCTCTGTCCCCTACCCACTGGGGTACCTCCTCGGTGCACATACTGGATCTGTCCATAGGATAGGGGGTTATGAACTTTTCACCTCTTTCTATTCTTCCTATAGGGACATCTTTAAGCCATCTTTTCTCATACTCAGGAACATTCGTGTGTTGTTTCTCTCCTTCAGTCTACTGATGAGAACTCTCCGCTCCAGAGTGTCTAAATACTGTATCTAAGACTAAGAGGCATTGTACTGTAGAAATCTGACCAAATCTGATTCCTCATGAGCAGGTTATCTGCACCAGCAAGAACTGTTTCATTGAGCTTTCCTGAAAGCATTCCAGGTTCTCTTTCTACAATGTGGCAAAAAAAAAAAATGTAACAGCCGACTTTTAAAAGAGATCTGATACTTATTTGGAGTTAGAAGTAGTTGAGAATGGGGAAATGGCTCCCAAGCACCCACATACATGCCAGGTGCGGTGGCACATGCCTATAACCCCAGCTCTGGGGAGGCAGAGATAGTAAATCCCTGGGGCTCCTTAGAGAGTCTAGCTGAATCAGTGAGCTCCAGCTTCTGCAATTGACATTGTCTCAAAGAATAAGTTTGGAGAGAGTGTGAAGAAGACCACCATGGACTTCTGGCTTCCATATCCCACACCCACACACCTGTGTGCCCACATACATTTGAATATTCACACACACACACACACACACACACACACACGAGGGTAGAGGAGGCATATTTGTACTAGGAGTCAAGTACCTAAATGCTAACTGAAAGCAACTATGAACAAAAGAAACCATGACAAAGAAGCCATGTTCCTTGGAAAACCAGTGAGACCAAGAGAGCATTAGCAAACTTAGAATCACATCATCTCTCCCACAAAGATGCTCAAAGGGAACATATGTATCTGGTCATTCAACAGCCCCTATGTGCATGGTCAGTCCTCGACATCAGAGGAATAGAGCCGCTCACTAAGAGTCTGTCAGCTGTGTCAACATGGGGACTGGCTGGGTTATGGGGAGACATGCCTCCTAACTTCTTCAGACTGTTTGTTACCTGCTTACAATCACAAGAGGCTCAAATGCTCCAAATGCGCTAATGAAGATTCATTCAGATGTAGCCTTCAATTGATGCCTTGAGAGATTGAATAAACTCTTTATGTTACAATCTGGCATGAGCTTTTAATATTAACTACTACATATTTTATAGACTATGTTTGTTGGCAAGCACTATAGCAAACATTAAAATGCCTTTGCCTCAACTGGTACTATGAATGTTTCCAAAACAGTGGTATAAAAAGCAGCATAAAATACATCATAATCACAGAAATCATATGCATTAAACTCGCATTTGCCATGAAAGTGGCAGTTATTTTTCATCTACAAACAATTACATCTCAATTACTTACTCTCTGTTAGGGAACATTTCATCAAAAACTCTCATTTAATTGATGTAAGGATCTATTTTATTTGGAGAGAAACATAATCTCTAATTTGGACTGATTAAAGGAAGAGTCATTCTGAATTAGTGAGAGGCTGATGTTTATTGGAAAATATGCATCTTTATTAGTTTCATATACATCAAGTTATACAAAGTGAGGTACAGAGATTAAATTAGAAAGAGAAATGCCTAAAGTGTTACCAAACGATGTTACCTAAACAAAATGCACATTGTGTTATATTTGCCATAAAATGATGACTTGAAAAGTTTGTTTCAAAAATAAAGTTATTGTGTTAATTTGCCATATATATACATATACATATATATAATGGGAAAATATTATAATGTTGTAATATTACATAGATATATATATATAATGGGCATATATCCATGTTTTGAATTTGTTCAAATTTTTCAATATGTCATTATAACAGACACATAAAAGTATGGACAATAAATATATATTAAAAAAAATCACTGTATTTTGAGACTTACAGACCACACAGGTGAGCTTTTCTATATGGAAAGTGGTTTAAATTATAGACCTATAAAATAATCAGAAATTATGTGTAAAATATACACATATTGTAAAATATCAGTACTATTCTGAAATAAAAGCATTGCGACTTACTAGCATTTGACTTTTTGCTTGTATCTAAAAGTTTATTTATTTATTATTAATAGAGAGAAGGAGGGAAAGAGAATAGTCATGCTAGGGCCTTATGACAGAAAAAATGAACTCCAGATGCATGTGTAACTTTGTGCATCTGGCAAATTAACACAAACTAAGAAGAAATTCTATGAGAAGCATAAAAAAATACACAGAGAGCTAAGTTTATAATAAGAATAAAAGTAAAACACATTTAAAAATATCTAATATATGATTATGTTGACTTTTTACAGTAAGAATTTGATTTTTATCAAAGTGATTAAGTACTTTATAATCCATTACACATCATCTTCCATCACTGTAGTTATTTCTTTGTTCATGAACTCACTGCAAGTCTTGTTTTACTTGAACTCAGAAACTATTGCCAAGTTGACAAGGTATGCTCTGATATTGAATTTGCTTTTATTGTTAATCCCTTTAATTTGTAATATGCATGAATAATGACCCCTGTGAAAAAAGTAGTCATAACAATGGAGTTGGACATTTTATTGAGGACTTTAAAAATATTTTTCATATATCGCACCATTTAATTCCCATAACTCCGCTATAAACAGCACTATAAGCACATCTTGCAGAGGAAGAAAGGAAGTTCAGAAAGATTGTGTGAAGTTGCCTAAGATAACATTGCCCAAAGTGGCAGGCTGGGACACCAACTACAGCAGCGATTTGATTCCAAATGCACATTGTTAACAAGTATGTAATAGTGAGTCCTGAAATAGATGGTTTGTCTTTGGCTGACAAAATATACATATGTCAAAATTTTCAAGCTCATCCGTTTTTGAGGAAAATAACTAGAGAAGTCAACTGCTTTATTTAAAGTATTCAATCTGGAAATGCAGAACTTCAAAGATCATGACAGGCAAAGAGGGGAGGTCTGAGTGGTTGAGTTGTAACCATTTCTCCCTGGTGTGATTTTCTAGTTTATTCAAAAGGCTAGGGTTAGAAATTCCTGGATTAACATAAAATGAAAAGATTTCCAAGAAAGACGGTGTAGATTGAGGATTTACAGGTTTAAGAACCAAGTGCAATTTGATAAGGCTCTGCCAGGAAGCATCGAAGCACACAAGGTAGCCTAGAACAATGAACAATAGATGTAAGAGGATGATTTTCTTTTTCTGGAAAGAAACCAGGGGTAAATGATGAAATGGGTCTGTTTGTTTGTTTGTTTGTTTGTTTGTTTGTTTGGTCCCAGGCTTTGTAATCGTCTTTCTACTTTGAGGATTGCCACCCTGAGTTCTCCCTGTAGCCTTGGCCCATCCCAACCTTGAAAGCAAAGTTTGCTCAGCAGAGAAGGAATTTTGTTGAGCTGGTACCTGGATTAAAGCTGGCTGTGTTTTGCTTTGCAACCCCAAGCATGAATGCAGAACACTGAGGATGGCATCTGTTAGGATTTCAGTAGGAAAATTAAGTGTCATGAGTGTAGGGGGTAAAGGCCATGTTGCTTTAGCCAAGGCAGGAGACAGCTGAGGTGCGAATTCAGTCCAATCTGCATTGCCTCTCTCTGAATCCCTGACTTGAGATTTTGCAAAGGGTGGGGTAAAAACTACTTGTGGAGGAAAAGACTGTTCTTTCCTCCATATAATTGTGGCAAACTGTTAACTCATGGAATAAATTCTTCCAGCTGTAAATCTTAGTTGATGAATTTGAACCCTTTCGACATCCTCTGAGTAACCCAACCATCCACAGTGCTTGAAAGGCCCAAGGATAGAATCAATGTATGGAGCCAGAAGATAAGAGGGAAACATACACACTCCTAGCCAAGGTTGTTCACACCTGCAATGCAGCTTCCATTACCCTTCAGTTTCTTCCACATAAATATTAGCAATACCTGGCATTTCTATTATGTCACTATTGGGAACAAGCTTCCAGACTGGCAGAAGCCAGTGATAAAGTGAAATATTCTATAATGTGTGGTGTAGGACACGGGACCCTCTTTAGACTTATTTAGTGTCATATATTTGGGCTCCAATATTAAGAAGTCACTTCTCTGGGCTGGAGAGATGGCTTGGTCATTAAGGTGCTTGCCTCCAAAGCCTAATGGCACAGGTTTCATTCCCCAGTGTCAACATAAAGCCAGATGCACAAAGTGGGACATGTATCGCGAGTTTGTCTGCAGTGTCTAGAGGCCCAAGTGGACATCTCCCCCACTCTCTCTCACTCTCTTTCTGTCTGTTTCTCTCTGCTTGCAAAAAATAAATAAAATATTTTAAAAAATAAGTCACTGCTTCAAATTGACTTAAAAATCAGCTATCATCGAGATTTGCATAAATTTTCTCTTTAATATTCTACCTTCCACAAAGCATGCAGTATCTTTACAATTAGGGTATGATACAGTGATACATGTTCAGGGCTCTGTATTGGTTCTCCCACCTGATTGAACTCTGAGTTTATGGATCTAAGTAAGATTCCCAGGTTGGCCTCCTCTTACCATCTCCTTTAATAACACACAAGAAGGAATGAAATGACATCAGCAATTGTCATTCCAAAATCTAGTGATAATCATAAAACTATATATGTTCACTTCATTTCTCATTGCCATTCTTCCTAGCACAATTCTTTATATTTCATTGTTGATTTCATCATAACCTATCAATAGTATGCCTGTGAAAAAAGAATAATTTCAAAAGACAGACCCATCAGCAAATCATGATTGCCTGAAAAGGCAGATGCCAATATCTTTCAGAGGTAAGCATTATCGTGTTCTGTATTTTCCTTAAGTCTTATCACTATATTGTTTGATAGAAAGGGCTTGTATTGAAGAAGCAGAGTTTTACTGATTCTCTACTCAGAAAATGAAGCATACTATTTTGGCTCAAATAGTGATAATGTTTAACATCAAAACTAAGAGGCTAGGTGTGGTGGCTCCAGCTTTTAATCCCAGCACTCCAGAGGCAGAGGTAGGAGGACCGTCGTGAGTTTGAGGCCACCCTGAGACTTTATATTTAATTCCACATCAACCTGAGCTAGAATGGGACCCTACCTTGAAAAACCAATAATAATATTAATATTAATAAAGAGATGATGAACAAAGAGTGTTTGATCAAGACTAGCTGTCTACATGATAGCTCCTGCCACTATTTTACTTTCATGGAAGTAGTGAAAATAAAATATCAAATAAAATGGAGTGAATTTTAGAGTAGGTGTCACAGAGTCCAAAGTATTTTCTTATTATTATAGAAAATTGTCATCTTCAAAGAGGAATATCTGCCACATTTGAAATCCCTTCACAACTATTTTTAGCAAATGTCAAAGGAAGAATTTAACAATAAACAATTGCAGCTGTATTTATACTAAAAGAAATTATTCTCTCTCTCACACACACACACATACATTCACATAATAATAAGAAAAGCAAATGCAAAACATTATAATCCAAGAACATACTTGATTTTCTATCCCAAAGAACAAGAGTCACGTGATTAGTCATCAAAATGTCAACATTGGGCTGGAGAGATTGCTCAGTGGTTAAGGTGTTTGCCTCCAGAGCCTAACTACCCGATTTCAATTCCCCAGTACCTACATAAGCCAGATATACAAAGTGGTGCATGCATCTGGAATTCCATTGTAGTGGCTGGAGGCCCTGATACACACATATTCTCTGTCTCTCTTTCGCTCTCTCTCTCTCTCTCTCTCTCTCTCTCTATATATATATATATATATATATATATATATATATATATATATATATATATATATATATATATATAATATGCTTACAAATAAATAATTTTAAAATGTAAAAATGAAATTAAGCATGAATACTGAGGAGATTACTCATAATGTGGAGTAGTAATATACCATTCTCCACATCAGAAGGACTCTGATTCTCCTTGATTTATGCAACAAACCCATTTTGAATACTCAGGTCCTGTGAGCTGCAGCACTGGACACTGGCTTCATGGTGTGGTGACCCATGAGAGATTGCTTGAGTTCAAGGATATTACAGTCTCAGTGACCTTGATACATAGTTCAAGATTCATCCGGCAGGAAAGAGAGCGAAGGATGTAATACACACAAATGTTCCTAAGACAATGATAAGTTGTAGGTGTGATGAAGCACAAAGCAGCAGTGATTCTGGACTTTGAAAGGAGTGAGGTAGAGGCAGAGCCTTTGAAGGGAGGTGGATTCCTAGGGAGCTGGACAAAGAGTCATTAAAGCAGAATCTACTAAATAGGCAGATAGGAGAGCACAGGGCATTCTCATAGAGAAATAGTAAATGTTAACTTAGGAGCTCTGGGAAGAGCAACCAGTTCCTTAGATCTGGTGGGAACATGAAGAGAAGGTAGGAAACATGCATTGTTGGCTTGAGGTTTTTTTTTTTTTTTTCAAACCTGAGTTCAAATATGAGATTCAAGTTCAATAGTCGGGATGACCTTTGACAAACTTATGTCACCTATAAAAGTGAATAAAGATATTCCTATCTCATAATGTTTATGTAGGTTTACAATATTGTGTTGGCCTACACTCTTAGCAATCCACAGCCATATGGGTCCCATGAGTTGTGGGTTACTAGCTTCAGAATTAGCATTATCTAAATAATGGGTGGGGGGATCACCAATTCTGGTTGTAAAACCAATGACCATAACCTACACAAGCAAATTCCTTGAGAAAAATCTTACTAGGGTTGAAATCTGAAAGGTGTTATGGAAAGTGCTGTGGTGAAAGATTCCAAGGCCATGAGAATATTGACCTCAGAGTCCACTGGCTGTGGGGCTCGCAGAGCAAGCCCTTCCAACCACTAACCATCTCCCCATCCCCTCTCCTATCATTATTGATACCTTCCACCAACAACATTTCAATGAGTAAGATCACCATGTTCTTTAACTTGCTCAGTCTTCACGGAGCAAGGTCATTTAAAAGGTGAAAATTAGAAAGGTGAGCAAATGATACCTCACTTTCATCCCAAGTACTCTGAGATAATTCTGCATAGTATATATCTTAATGCAGATGTAGCATGTACAAGTTGTTCAGAGATGTAAGTGGAGAAACTCATTCAACCGTTTTTTTCCTGTCTGTTTCTCAGCTTCTTACTGAAAGGTGAGGTGCACACGATGGATGACATCCCTCAGAAACATCTGAAACTTCAAGCTTATTGAATCAAAGAGCATCAAATGTACTTTAATCTTCTTTCTGTCCTCTGAACAATGATGTCAGCTATTGAGGGAAATCTTTGGAATCCAGCCTTCAAAAGATCCACAGTATCTCTATTAAACACAACATATGGCTTATATAATGAAGAGCTTAGAAAGGGAAATTTATTGTACTTTCTGTTCTAAAACTTTCTGGTATCCAGGATGCTTAAGTCTGAGGTACTAAAGGTGGTCATCCATGTGTCATCAGATGTCACTGAACAACAAACCAGAAACCACATCCAGAAACCCAAACAGAAAATGATTGTTTATTTTGTGCAAATATTAAAGAGAAAAAAGTAGTATAGCTAAATGATTGACATTATTCAGGGAAAAAAATACTTCTGGACTAAAAAAAATGCCACTGAGCTAAAGCCTATAAAGACCAACTATGAAGCTATTATTAGCTCTCAGAAAGGTGGGTGGTACCTTTCTAAATCAAGCTAATGAACAAACCTTTTGTTCTCACTGAAATTTACCTGCAGTCTTAAGACCTCTCATACATTGTTTATTCTTCAAGATGGACAAGAATGTGTTCTAAGCTTACTATCCACCTGAATTAATTTATAACCCCAATTTATGTCACAGAGAAGCATCTAGATGTCAGATCTCAGCATCTGCCCTTTGAGCGGTCTCCCTCCCCCAGTACAATCAAATACTGAAATACATCTTCCCTCACAGGTTCTACCATTGCCACTCCACAATCTCATTTGGACTCAACCATCAACTGCTTCGGTGATGGTTGCATGGTCTTCTTTCTTCATCTATGACTCATTTCCTCTCTCTGAAATTCTTTCTTAGCCCGTATTAATCAGTTTGACCCCTATGTAAAGTCGT
Organism: Zapus hudsonius; assembly: GCA_004024765.1. Classification (NCBI taxonomy): domain Eukaryota; kingdom Metazoa; phylum Chordata; class Mammalia; order Rodentia; family Dipodidae; genus Zapus; species Zapus hudsonius. The sequence continues at coordinate 38,553 of PVHP010003830.1, forward strand.
TTCAGCTTTGGAATGCCTCCTCACCCAAAACTTATTTTTTTATACACTTAGTGTTTGTCACTTGAAAGTTTAAATGAATTAATTTGTATCCTCTAATGAGTTCCTTAAAGCCAACAGATACTACCCTACTCTTGTATGAAACATTGAATGACTGAAACACAGGCAGTCTCCATTCATCACACCATACTGAGCTTACTGACCTACCAAAACCAACAGCTCTCAACTTTATCACTTTATTTATAGCTTTCAGAGGATATATATTTATTCAAATTTGCTCTATTTCATAGTTGTGGAAAGAGATTATATATACATATATACCTATAATATTTCCATATCCTTGCATATGGCTTCTCTGCCCTCATTTTATCACTATCTCCAAAAAAATATTTAAGTAAAGAGCTCATCTTTTAAAGTCAACAAACACTTTCTTGCTGTTCACCTTGCATTAAAATAAAGTAGAACCCATTCTTCTTAGGGAAAAATCCTAAAATCCAGAGTTGTGAGAAGTTGTGTTTTTCTTTCTTGAAGCAATGACTCATCTTGTAAATTAAAGGCTCTAATGAGAACGAACCTGGCCAAAGTTTCACAATAATTGTCCCCCTGTAATGATCAAGCCACTGAAATCAATAGCAACTTGTGTCTGTGTGGTAGTTTGAAGAGATGTCTCCCAATACATTCAAGCATTTATTAAAGTTTTTCTCTAGCTGCCTGGCTGGAGGGAGTGCCACCTTGGCAGGATCCTAGGTCCCAGCCATAAGGGGTGAATGGAGAGGATCTGGAATTCCAGCCTTAGATATGCAAAGAGGAGTCTGAGCTCAAGCCTGGAGTTCCTGCTTTTTGAGAGTTTGAGAGTGATTGCTTGCTTGAGGTGCTGGTGATGAGTTTCTCTCTCTGCTTGGACCTGTGAAAGGGGGTCAGCCTCTATCTCCATTAAGGAACTTCCCCTGGATCCATAGCTTCAATAAATACTTTCCTCCCAAAACTGTACCTGGTTTGGAGATTCATCCCAGTGGCATGTGGCTAACCAAGACAGTCTACCATGCAAACCCTGCTTTCAAAACCAGCCAGCAGGGACCATCTTTATTGATTCAAGTCTTTCTTGATGTCAGAAGAGGAAACTGATCATAATGCAAAATGTTCATTGACTCATTAAAGCTATCCAGTGCAAGAGTAATTAACATATCTATCGCCACACCCTCTGAGGCACCTTGTTCTTTCCCATCTCAACAGCCTATGGTTCCAGGCTTTTCAATCATTTTTCTACTTTGAGGATTGGCACACTGAGTTCTCCCTGCAGCCTTGGCCCATCCCCACCTTGAAAACAAAGTTTCCTCAACACAGAGGAATTTTGTAGAGCTGGTACCTGGATTAAAGCTGGCTGTGTTTTGTTTTGCAACTGCAAGAATAAATGAATAACACTAAGGATGGCATCTGTTAGGATTAAATTTTTCTGAAGTCTAGAAGTACTGATATGCTTTTAAAGGCCGAAGCCAAGACCCCATCTCTCAGCCAGACAAACTGAGCATTTATTATGTACCAGTTATTTGCCTGTTAAGTGGAAGTGGGAAAGCAACATGGAAATAAATATAAGTATCATTCAAAAGACTAGTAGTTATTAATGGTGTGTGAAAACATAGGTGATCGGATGACACTGGAGTCTGACGAAGGGAGTCTGAGAACTCTCACTATGACAATTTTACCTTCGACTCAAAGTAAGCATGAAGGTTTCCAAGGAAGATGTGGGTATTTTGGAAGAGTCAAAGAGGTAAAGGATGCAAGCCCTGAGACAGTTAAAAACTATTCTCAAGCTAGAGAGATGGATCAATGGATAAAGAACTTGGAGCACACTTCAGATCTGCATCACCCATGTAAATACTAGAAGGGGTGTGGCAGCCCATGTGTATTCCAGCACTTGTAATCTGGCTAGCAAGATTAGCTGAGTCAGTGCCCTCTGGGTTCAGGTGAGAAACCCTGCCACAATATATAAGATTGATAGTGATTGAGGAAGACACCCGATATCACCTTACGTCCTACACACACACACACACACACACACACACACACACACACACACACACACAAGCACGCACGCAAAATAAAGAGACTATTTTTATTTGTGATATAACTTCTCAAATGAACCATATGCTCAACCCAAGAACCTGTCAGGTAGTTAGCTTTTTGTCCTTGCAGTACTGGGATGAATAATTGTACTTTTTATTCAATTAATCAGTTTTTAGATGACATTTGAGTACAAGTTCATTCTCCCCCTCCCATCTTCTTGGTACAAGTACACAGTGAAATCTTGCAGACATTACTACAGTATGAGAAGGTACATTTTTTAGTTCCCTGTAGATTTTGAAATGAGTTTTTATCATCATTATACTTAATAATAATTGCAAATAAAATTCTCAGCTTTTATGTCATAAAAATTGATTCTCACTATACACCACTATGAAAATGTCACATCCCTTAAAAATTGCTAGTAGAACAAATTATAATACAAAGCACTTACATAGCATTTTTGTTTGGGGAGATAATTTAAGGTTATAACCCTTATGTTAGTGTGAAGAAAAGCTTTAACAGGGTTAACTGATTTAACCATGACCACTGTGGTACAGGGGGACTATTTAACTTAAATACATCCTTTTAAAGGAAAAACTATTTGATCTGCTTTGCACTCTTAGCACGAACTAGGTTTGACTGCACATTTTTTTGCCAATGTAGATGTAAGACAAATAAACACATCAAATTATTATGACAAATTTTTAAGAAATAATCCTGATCAGAAGGTAAATCTTATTTATTTCATGGCTGATCCCTCAGCTTAAATTTAGCTCTGCTGATAAAACCACACACTGTATCTGTTCATGGAGGGGGGCAGCTTTGTTACTGATGATAAGCTTTGTTCCTATTGGGAAGAGCTGCCAATTATGTCCACCTCATCCCCTCAACCCCCACTTGTATTTCAGGGCTAAAAGAATTTCAGGATGAGGAGAAAGGCCCTGATGATGATGTCCCTGACAACTGGTGTTTTGACAAAGTATGAATGCAAGAGTAGGGACACTTGAATTTTCAAGAAAACGGAAGTTTATCATATTAAGCAAAATGAGTTGGACTCAGAAAGGTATAATGCATGTTTTCTCTCATGAAGGTAGAGGGGGATGTATGGAAGAAGGAGTGAGGCAAAAAGGATGGAGAATATGAGAAGGTAATGGAGAAAAAAAGGTTAATGTTACATGTTACTATCATGGAGAATCTTGGATTTTTTGCATTTATAATTCTAAATAATCAAGAGCGTAGGGGAGCCCTTGAATTTTGGATAGTGTGATGACACAAAAAGGTGATGGGTTTTTTTTCAAATATACATAGAACTTTTTTTCAATATCTATATTGACTATTTGGAGAGAGGAAGAGGACCTGAGTTATAGGGTTAGGGATGGGGGAGAATAGTGTTGAAGGAGTCTGAACAAACAAACATGTGCATTAACTAAATAATACTTTTTGGAAAGAAGGCGATATGTGTCTATGTCTTTCTGCTAGTAGGACTCTGGATCAACCAAGATTTTAAAGTGTGGTGATTCCCAAATGACGCCCGAGCATGACCAGAGAACAAAACCAAAAGTCAAACAAAATGTCAATATTCTCCTTTGAGATATTTGCTATGACCTTAACACAGGATGAGAGGCTCCTATCCTTAGTTCCTATTATAAGTTCTAAAATATAAAATTAGCCCACTGTATAAATGATAAATATTAATATTCATTCAGCAACTTACAAAAATAGTCCAATGTCTGCATCAGGTATGTCTGGAAAGGATAAGGCTGAATGCTTGTATTATAGCTACACACTACCATGCCCAGACTTTTGTGTGTGGTCTGGAGATTGGAATCTTGGTCCTCATGCTTGCATCACAAGCAATTTACCCACTGGGCCATTTTTCTCAAACCCCACAAACAATTCTAGTTGGCACTTACTACAAGTGTGCCTTATTATGGCTCCAAGGTTCTAAAACGTTGGTGTGTAAATACCCACTTAAAAGACTAAAGACAGTTTCAGTAGAATCATTCAGCCCAATGATTTGTGTTTCATGAGCTCCCAGAAGATGTTGATTCTCCTTGTCCAGGTCCAAGCTTTGGGAACCATGGCCTTAGCTCATTAACTCCCAGCTTCATTTCCATACCCACCGTAACTTTTCAGAGAAATAGTTTCATCACGAAAAATGTCTCCACTGATTTACCAAAACATGACTTTTCTCTGAAGAGAAAATTAATTAATGTAAAATATTTTCTAAAACTTTAAAAAACTAAACAATACATTATATGATAGTACTTCTTCAAAGTTGACACTCAGACATTATAAATCTGGAAAAGATACTGCTTTTTACAAAGAAAACATAATAAACTAGCCAACTGGCTAATTTTAATCATTGTCCTTCTTACACTAAAAAGAAAAAAAAACCTTCAATGCTTCTAAAAAAAGTTGAATTTATGGCCCTTAGAGATAAAATTGTCTTATAACCATTTAAGGTTTAAATACTTAGCCGTAAATGAGAATTGAAAATGAATATAAATTTGTCATTAACAGAAATTCTATCTGTGACCCCCCTCCAAGCTTAAGATAGAAAGGTCTTGCTTTAGGTATATAATGAAGCTATGTGAAAATAATGAAAAAAAACATATTTTCTAAGGGAAAGCAAAATTCCCCCCCCCCCTCTCTCTCTCTCTCTCTCTCTCACACACACACACACACACACACACACATTATTGTATCCTTTATCCCTAATTTTTCTTGTCTTCTCTTTTGGCTTCCTCCTATACATCACCATTCATGAGGAGAGCCTGGTCTCCCAAACTCAAAGGGAAACCTGAAGCATGCATTTGAAACTGTGGCATTCACCCTGATCTCTGTCACTGTGATGTCACCAAGGCAGCCTTGTCATCAGCCTGTGTCTGAGTCAGTGTTGAGATAACACCTAAGTAAAATATGTTTCTTTTTTTCTCCTTATGCCCAAATTCCTTATGGTTACAAACCAGAAAATATTTCTAACACACATTAAGGTATAGTACAGCATGTATAACCTTTGCATTTATAACTTCAAATAATCATAAATTTGGAGGACCTTATATTTTATATAGTGTCTTGGCATAAACGCAGTATATCTTCTGAACCCCTGTCTTCTAAATTTCTGTGGCTACCATTAGCATATTTAATTGTGAGATATTCTTAAAGACTAAACCATGCTATTAGCTCAAATATCATGTAAAAACAGATACAGTGCCAACACTTTAGGTTAGAGGGTGAAATTAGCAACAAATTTTTTTCCAAACCAGTCTGTCCACACCAAATTTTCACCGTGTCACATTACAAAGTACTGATTTTCTAAACATGGAAATGTTCTGACCACCATAGCTGCATGTCCTCCACTGATTTAACAAAAAAAAAAGTTGTAGGAATTTTATCATCTTTTACCTGCTTATTTTTATATTGAATGTATATTTTATTGTCACATCTGTACAAATTATGAGGTACAGCTATGATCATTCCACCTACTCATTTTGTATTCTGCTTCTTATGCATCAAGTTGGATAAAGCTGTGGCTTGTAAATACTAAACAGAGGAAGTTTGATCAGAATATTACTATGTAAATGTTAGCTAAAATCATTACAATAGTTAAGATACACAATGAAGACGTGAAAAAAGTAAAGCTTCTTTCTAGAATGCTTCAAAAAATCCAGCATCTACTCAGGCAGGGATAGAGAAAAAGAAGTCAGAAATTTGAGACCATGGGACTCTTTTCTACTTGGACTTAGGAACCTATATACGAAGGAAGTTATTTGCTACATCAGGCAGCTGAAAAGAGGAAAGAAAAAGAGGGGAGATGGTGTGAAAGTGCACTATTTGGGGAAAGCAATGCTGTATGGTGTATTTTGCAGTGTTCACAATAAAATATAGTGCAGATGATTCCCAAATTAGGTATCGCCAATACCAATGAACTCACTGAAAACTAATGTCAAAGAAAGATGCAGGAGTTCATCTACTTGCTTTGGATACTCATGATTGCTAGGCTTACATTAAAATGTGAAAAACATTGTTTTAAACTGGAAAAATAAGAAGGGAATTACTTGGGAAGAAACAGTTCAGCAAGAATGGGAGGGATATGAAGAGTGGATAATGATTGAATATGATTAAAAAGACATTGTATACACCTATGACACTTTCAAAAATAAAATAAGCCCCAAATTTCTGCACATTTAAGAAACAAAAGTTCTAAGCTTATAATTCAACTAAAAAAATTTAAGTGAGCTCAAAATATGACTGGAAGTTTGTATGTGCTTTTGGAGTAGTCAGAGGGAAACAAGACAGATAAAAATGAAAGAAGCAGGGATTTTTCAAAAATCAAGTTTATCATAATGCCCAGATTAGATCTGCATTTGCCATTCCTAGACAGTCTCCAAAACTGTCCATGATAAATCTCAGAGAGAAAGGTCCCCTTTTCCCTCTTTGATTTAGTCTTTGAGTGCCACTAATGTGATGGGAAGACTTCTCATTTTCTTTGACTGAGGGCATTAGAAGCTCTGCAACAGGCTAGGCTTATGAGAACACTCCTTGCAACACTCCAACCTCTGTGATCTGGGAACGTGGCTTGGCAACTTGACATGACTCGCTTTGCTTCATTCTCTTATCGGTTTTGACTATAAGATCAAGTGTGCTGAAGCATATCAGACAAAAATTGTGTCAGAGCCTGGAGAGTGGCCAGCATGGCAAAACAAATGGTGAGCAACCCAAATAATGGAGGCCACTTTATTCCATTATGATTCTTCCCCATTCCTCTTTCCTCAAAGCTACCACTATCATGACCACAAAGAGCTTTCCCTGGCAACAATTGCTGAATTTGACTCCTGCAGATTTTATTACTTTCAAGGTTCAAGCAGTGAAGGGGCATGCACACACACACACACACACACACACACACACACACACACACACACACCTCTTTCTTTCTATGGGTTTTTGAATTTTACTGTGATTTTGAGCTAATACAAAAGGTTTTGTTCATCTCCATTCTATCATTGTATCGTTATAACAGTGGTTTTATTGTTGAGACCAAAAGAAGAATGCATTTACTACACTGACAAGATAAGAAAATTCCCTACAGGGATATTTACTTGAGTTATGCAGGACAAGCCCCTAGAGGACCTAGAATTTCTAAGATGGAGCAATAGGCAAGCTTTTAAGTATCTAGATATTGCCAGAGTCTAAAATTGGGTTATTGTTATCTTCAGGCCTTATGATTCCATAAGGGGGCTTTATTTTAAATTCTCAGATCATAAGTTTTACAGAGAGAGGAAATTAACTCTAAGCAACCATGGCTGCTAACCATGGAAACTAAGATTCCAAAAGTTCAAAGTGTCTTTTAAACTCCAATGTACCATAACTTTCTGCAATCCTCTCATCGTAGGGTTTTTCCTTCGGTTGTTATTGCATTTTGCTCAGAGGCTAATGCATTACCTAAATATAGATAGCCATTTTTAGTATAAATTCCAAAAGCCATAAATGTTTCATAATTGAGCACATAATTTGAAGTAAGAGTGCTTTGCCACTCATCCCTTTTTACTGTTGCGAATTGGAAAATACTCAAGTAATTATTCCCTTAATAGTTCAATGCTTGCAACTATATGTGCTTTATGAACAGCACGAGCACCCTTTGCTCCCCAGAGCAATATGCAGAGTGCACAAAAGAACTTAACTTGTACAATTAACCAAATCACCCAGAGCCTTGACTCAAGATTCTTTCATTAAGCCATTAATCTAATACATTGCTAAGTGGTAAGTTGTCCAATTTTTATGATGTCTTTCATTTCAATTCAATGGCTGCAGTTACAATTAAAAAAAAAACAGCATCTGCAAGATCAGCAAGATCATGCACAAACCTTAGACTAGAAACATTTTCTCCTACTCCACAGTTTGGGAGCAGCCAATGCCAGGGAACTAATAAGGGAAGTGATTTTGAGTCCCAGAAAGTCACTTGCATTTGTGCTTACCCAATGAAGAAGAGGCCAAGTGAAACTGCTTAATTCCTAGAACCTCCACTTAAACAGAAAACTGCTGGATGTTTTTATAGTTTTCTGTGTAAAGATAGATAGACACTTTGTAATTCTATCCCACTTTAGATTACAACACATATTTCCCACTAGAGTTTATATATCACAAAACTGGATGTCATATATTTACTTTTTGGCATTGTTCAGCGGTGGTATGCTTATATAATTGATATGTATGGGAATCTTACATGCATAGAACAATTTAAATCTTAACGCCCAACATTTTATTTCTAAACTTGGATGCAGTACAGAAAATCAAATTCTGAGGGAAAAGAAGTCTGTACTGTGGCCATTACAGAAAGTGTAAATTATCTGAATTTGGACTATATGGCTTCAGTTAAATCCTCTGTTTATACATAATGAAAGTCCAGCTATGCACCATTGCATATTGCCTGGAGACCTCAGTGCTTTTAAAACTCAGTGCTAATACATGAAGTAAAATATTCAGGTCATGGTCTATCACTAGAAGACAAGACAAAGGGTAGGGAAGTTCATAAAAAAGAGAGATTGCTGAAAATTAGATTATTTGTCATTATAGTCAATTCAATATTGTCAAAGGTCAGAGAGATAAGCCAAAAAAAGTGCCATTCTGTAAGTCATAAAGAGTTGGTTTCTTGGAGTCCAGCACATTAGCAAAAAAAAAAAGAAAGAAAGAAAGGTATAACATGTATGCAAATGAGAGATGGGCTGTTATTGGAAAAGAGCCATCAGATTATCAGTCAACTTCATAAGACAGTTTCAGCGGAATCTCTGACTTTGGCTCAAGATGCAAAATAATCATACAGAAACTAAGCTAGATAAGAAAGACAGCAGGATGGAACCAGACCTTGATTGATGACACAGTTATCTCCAAGAAGACCATTAAGAGTGGACAAATGTTACTGAAAACTAGAACACAAAACAAAATTTTGAGCTTGTCAATTTACTTTAACCATTTTTTGTCAGAAAAAAAAATCTCAGACTTGGAACAAATCCTGCAATTTAAGAGCATCTCCTGTCATTTCCCTAGTTTTGAGTCATATAGTCATTAGGACATACACTTTTTATTTTCTTCCATAGACAGCCAGCTTATAACATCACCTCAGTGTGACCACAAGATAAGGCTCGCATGTGAAATCACTTTTCTTTGGACTGTAAAATACTGTACTCAAGTTTATGGTCACTTCAATGTTTTCTGTTTCAAACAGTTTGCAAATTCCTCACCAGTTCCACTGAGAAGACCGACATAGATTAGAAACTGTTCTAGACACACACTAAAGTTCATTCCTGAAATAGACCACTGGGAGATTCTCAGTCAAAAAAAGAAGAACTCAAAGTCACCGGAATAAAAGGTAGAATCTTTAGAAAGTCTTCTGTCCAGCCTACATACGCATGCAGAGCCACACTCTGTTCAGCTGAAACTCGAACCCACACGGTTTCTCCCCCAGCAGTGCCCTGATGCAGCGATGTCCATGTGAGAGTTACTTGCATGAAAATGCAGGATCAGAGAACTGAGACAAAATTCACGTCCTACCTTGATGGTTTTTGCAGGCTGGCACTTGATATGGTGGGACACACTGGCAGTTTGGTTCATGTTTCAGGACCCTGGACAGGGCACGATCCACAGGCACAGTTCCAGGATACTCCAGAGATCAGGTCTCCCCTGTTGGACTTGAGCAGGAGCTGCTGCTGTTGATGCTGCAGCTTCTGTTTCTCCTGCCTCCTTACTCCGCAGGCTGAGACGCTGTCAGACTGGAGGGATCTGTATCTCACTTAGCCCTAAATAAAGCATTCACTTGGTTCATCATTCTCAAAGCTCTCCACGGCATGGGATAGAAAGCCAGAGACTGTTTAAATTCACTTGCTCTGTATCTTTTCAGTACTGAGAAATGACAGATTCACAGTGCAGCCAACGATCTTGGCTCTCATTCTCCTTTCAAAGGGACGAGTACCAGAAAATATACAGAGATCAATTGCAGTCCTACAGTTTAAAGGGGCATTCTCATCAAACCAGCTCCTCCCTCCTATCCAGATTATAGTTTTGAAAGTACAATATAATCCCCAACCCCCTCAAAAAAAAAAAAACAATGATTTTTCCACAATTCATTCTCATTCTAATTCTAAATTTTCTCCATTTCCTGGTAGCACTTACAATCCAAACACCAGTAAATGCTGAGAAAGGACCTGTTGATGTTTTAAGGATTTTAGAGTTTTAAATCTGCAGAGTGAAAAGCTAGTGGTGTTTTGAGTTCCTATGATTGTTTAAGAAATTCTACAGTATATGTCACTAAGAGACTTGTCTTTCTGTAAGCAGGGACAAAATGAAGATATATAAAATGTTTTTAAACCAAATAGTTATTGCATCAAATAAAGAAAATGATTTTACTCTTTTTTAAATAAATTTTTGACCATGTGCATCCTTGAGGCCATATTTTTTGATTGCTTGGGACAACCACTTAACTCATAGTCTCCAATTTTCTCCAAATGTGAAAATGGCAAAAAAGTAAATCATTCATATTTATGAATGAAATATTCTTATCACCCCCATGCTTATATCAGCACTGAGTAGAAAAGATATATCCTACTTGGAAACAAGAGATCCAAGGTGCATATATCTGGTCTGTTTGCAGTGGCTGGAGGCCCTGGTGCCCCCACTCATTCATTCATTCATTCATTCACTTATTCATTCATTCATTCTCTCCCTTTCTATCTTTCCAAGCAAATAAATAAAATATTGGATATATAATATCTGGAAGATGTGGTCACCATGCTGTTCCTTGAATAGCTCCTGTCTGCTGAATCATTCCCATTCCTTGCTAGGCATGGAATTTAATAACCAATTGTCACTTCTGTGTCTTGTACCTTAAGACCTTCAGCTAACTCCTACTGCTTCCCTCTTTCACTAAGAATGGTCTGTGCTTCTGATATCAGTTAAACCTCAGATCATTACAATTCTACCCAAGAAGTTTTTCACCACCTTTAAGAATGATCTTTTCTAGAAACTGGTTATATGATTCAAGACATGCAAAACTATGTTACAATAACCAATCTCAAAGTCTCAGTTTCTTTCTAGAATGGTAATTTCTTTCTCATGATTCTGTGTGTGTCCAGAAGATTTTTGGCACTGGTGGAGAATACTCCTTTAATCTTAGACAACACAGGTTGATAAAGGTTGCATCTTGACTTAAGCTTCCATCAGCATGGCAAAGAGAAATAGACATGAAAATCATGTCTACACTTAAAAATTTCTTCCAAGTAAAGACATAATTACATCAGTTCTCCTTAATTCCATTGGCCAAAATCATCATCATGACCACCCACAAATTAAGCTAAGAATGTGTGATGGTTAATCTCAGTTGTTAACCAGACATGATTTAGAATAACCATAGAAACAAATTTCTAGACAGGTCTGAAATGAATTTTCTAGATTAGATTATGATGAAAAGATCTACACTGAATATGGGTGGTATCATGCCATGGGCTGAGGTCCTGAGCCAAATAAAAAGGAGAAGCCTAACTAAGCACAAGCATTTATTGTTCTCTGATGCCTGGTTATAGTGACAGTGTGACCAGCTACCATGTATACCCCACCATAATGGAACATACCCCCTTCAATTATAAGCCAAAATAAACCTCCTCTTTCTTAAATTGTTTTTGATAGGTAGCTTCATTATCAATGAAAAAAGCAACTAGTACAAACGAGGTAGTACCCTGTGTCTGATGAGGAATATAATCAGAACAGAAATGGAAAGCTCTAATGATGACCACAGCCTTACGGTGGCTTTTTCTTTCCATAAGGAAGAGCTGTATGCCTATCTTTGGAGCCTAGTTTCCAGATGCCAACTGGCTCATATTTAAGGCTCCACAGACAATAATGCATTTGCTTCAAAGCTACTGAAGACATGCATAAGGCAATAATTCTTTTTCCCATATATTGTCTTATCAATGAGGATTTCATATGTTTTCCTGGGATCCTTATGATTAGGACACAAACCGCTAATAATCCTCATGTGGAGGCAAGTGTCTGAATTGAATGAGTTAAGGATGTGGTATTTTTGAAGTGCTGTTTTTTTTTTTTTTTTAGCTCTGCAAAGGTTGGGGAATGTGGCAGTCGGAAAGACAGACTGGATCCAAGAATGATCACTCTTAACCATTATGCCAGACAAATAAAAAAAAGATTCTTTATACACTAAGCATTGTTACTTGACAAATACCAAAAAAAAGAGGTGGGAATGCATTTTTTATGTTTTTCAATAGAATAATTTCAAAAGCCTGTCTGGAAGTACATACACTCAATGATGATATTATGAACTCACTCTTCACTTGGATGGTCAACTACTACACAACTAGCTAAAAGACACTTCTCCAGAATTATGTCCCACAACATTCCAACCAGATAATATATTCAAGGAATCATAACAATGATTTAGAAAGTCGTGGAGATACTCCAACTTCAATAGTAAAGTAGTTCATTCATCTTCACTTAAGCTCCAGAGAATGGAATCGACTCAGAAATGAAGGTGTCATCTGGCCCATGCCAGTGTGGCTCCCATGTTATCTCCAATAGGAACTGATTGATATTCCCTGCCTCTCTTCCTGCTTCTCTTACTGCATTTGCTTCCTGAGTTTTCTATCTTCCATCATTTGTTTCAATCCTTGGTTATCACCAAAGGCTTCTCAAGCTGACATGTGGCTATAATTTATTCCCACCCTGAGTTTTAATATGCTCCCAAGTATTCTGGGTATATGAATTCTACATGATGAAAACTGATTTTCCCCATCCCTGTAATTACATCAACCCATTTCTCATGTTTGTTTGTTTTTGATGGAATTTTATGTAGCCTAGCTGGCTTCAAACTTTCAGTGCAGCCAAAAATGGCCACAAATATTTGATCCTCCTGCCTTTGTGTTCCAACTATGGGCATTACAGGCAGGTGCTTGTTGCGGTCAGCTTTCTAGTTGCTGCGCAGAAAGAACCCAAACAAAAGT